>WOGJ01297136.1:0-13090 GCA_015342185.1 Leptinotarsa juncta
AGCAGTGATACAAACATATTCAATTTTACAATTGTCACAAAATTGCCATTAATTTTTTGTAACGTTTTTTTTTCAAACGTGGTTGAGTGGAAGAATGGCGCTTTGCTGAACTCCGGCACGTGAAATAAAAACCACTTATTAATATTATTTCATTTTATTGAAACAGTACTTAGGACATGCAAAAGCGATATTGGCTAGGTAACGGACTATTGTAAAAGGCAGCTATGGACAGAGATGAAAAGGTCATTTTTCAACTGGGTCAATTCGGAATTCTGAACGGCTGCAGCCGCATGAAAATAACTTTGCTAAACTTGATGAGAATTGATGGATGTAGCCGCTACTACGTGATAGAAAATCATCATGAAAACTGAGAATTGAAACTTTCTATTTTTTTACTATGTTTTCACTATGCAGGAAGGGTTCCAAACTCAATTATTTGGAATCCTTAGATGTTCATAAGTATAAACATTGCGGGTGCAACCTGTTGAATGATCAAATCGATCTAGTTCACTTACCGGTTTTGAAATTAGCCTATACACATTGTTTCAAGTGAACAAAATTCAGGTACTCAATTAAGCTAAGTACCTCTATTATTACCTACAGTGGAGTTATATAAGGGCTCATGTAATGAATATATTCTCATTTTTCTTGATGAAAATTTGGATATTTTGACAAATCCAGACAAAAGTATTACTGGCCAACAAATGCTGAGGACGAACAAGATGTTTTGAATTCTATAATATATGAAAAAACATCAACATATTGATTTCAGCATTGACCTTTTTCCAATTGAGGTTAATAGTTCACTTCGAGGATCAACTAGGCATTTTGAAAATGAAATGTAACTGCTCAGATCAGAATACGGCCAACATAAAATTTGAATAATCACCGACTATGTAAAATCCTTTTGAGTCAAGAACTCAAAGTGTGTTGAAATTAGACGATGATGGTCAGTTCTCACTTGAAGTAGTATAGACCGATGAATGCAGTTTTTCCACTAATAGTATTTTCAATAGGCATAATAAGTACTATTGGGCGGTAGAAAACCCAAGGCAACATGTCAAGATATATAGCTTTATAATTAAATAACATATACCAGATCAATTCGAAGATGAGCCTCCCAGTATTAGGAGGCAGTTATGATGGAAACAAAATGATTTGAATGAAATACACCTGAATAAATGGATTGAAAAACGGAGACCTGTGCAATTGCCTGCTAGAAGTCCAAACCTCAACTCTGGATTATTTCATATGGAGTACCCCTAAAATCGTTCAAACCACGAGATACCATATGATTATTGAACAACTAAGACTCAATTTAATTAGAGAAATTAGGTCAACTCCAGCAAGGTTTATTAAACGTTCCATTTTAAAAATAGGTCAGCTTAGTGCAAAATGCATAAAAGCAGAAAGTCTGCAGTTTGAGCATACTTCATGAATAAGTGTTGATAATTGGTAATTACAGTTGTGTGATTAATGCTTGGAGTGCCTATTTATGTTTTATTACTCCGTTTATTATAACCAATTATTATTGGCCTATATAAAAAAAACAATGCTGATGATGGTTTTTGCAGAACGAAACGTCTGATTCAAAATCTGATCATGGCATATTATAGAACGATAAAGTTCACTATGCAAAACCGGCTTTCTTTTTTCAACAGCACTACAAATAACGTTAGAAACAATAAAAATTGACTACATAAACATGAAAACAACTGATAAAACCAATCTCATTTCAATAACTGC
The DNA here is from genome assembly GCA_015342185.1 of Leptinotarsa juncta. Taxonomy (NCBI): domain Eukaryota; kingdom Metazoa; phylum Arthropoda; class Insecta; order Coleoptera; family Chrysomelidae; genus Leptinotarsa; species Leptinotarsa juncta. The sequence goes on from WOGJ01297136.1 coordinate 1,747, forward strand.
ACTATTTTTCAGCTCTACTCACCTAAGAACAGAGAGCAGATGTACCGGCAGAAAACAAATGGCGAACATAACCACCACTGCAACAAGCATTTTTGCTGCTTTTCTTCGCGATCTCAATTGTCCCTCCGTGGAGGCATTCATATTCATAGCGAATGTATTCATCTGGCCTATTCTTTTTCCTGTTTGATCTGAAAGAAAAAAATCATCAGCAATCAAATGCCTGAAAATTGATTAATAGTATTAGCATGTTTCAAAGTTATACGTTTTTATATGAGTCTTTTGATAACAATCGATTATAAGGTATCATCTTTTACGAAATATTCCTGTTTATTTATCTTAAAATGAATTATGTAATTTTATTTTGCTGAAAAAAAACTAAATCTTCAAGGTCAAGTAAATGAAGTGGCATTTTGGAACGATTGCAGGCTATAAAAGCCTATCCATCTCCTAATGGAATTGTAATTTTTATTTAGTCGTAGAGAAATACCTAAAATGTCCCAAATTCATTCATATTCATTGTCAAAAATACAGAACATAATAAAATGATTCAAATGAAAAGATGCAAACATATGAACATTTAATTATGAGTATTGCAAATAAGATCATATAAGCGATGTATTTCGACCATAAAGTGCATTCCATTTGAATTGATCCACCCTGAATAATTTTTGGTACATTGAGTTGCAGGAGAAATAAAAAAATACCTCAACCATAGTATATAGTATACACCCACAGAGCATGTCACCAATTTTTTTTTAAACGGGTCACCCTATATTGTTTCGCATCATCAGATGCTCCAAGATGAGCAGATTTTAACAAAGTACATATATTCTGAATCTTATGATACGGGAGCTACAAATGATTTGAGTTGAAAACGACTCACCCTGAATAACTTTTGGAACAATGATTTTCAGACAAAATAAAAAAACACCAACAATAGTATACAAGGGGACATATTTGATCTAACTTTCTCAATCGCACCCCTAGAGCATGTTACAATTTTTTATAAATGGATCAAATGTTTTGCATTATCAGATGTTCCATCATGAACATTATTCAACAAAGTAGAATACATTATGGTCTGAAGCTCATAGTTATAAAACTAAATATTATTTGAGGTGAACACGAGCCACACTGAATGAACTTCTATAGAATCTGTTAACTAGGTTTTATATGTTTTTTTGTGAAGTATACTTCAAAAAAGTCTTATTTTGCCTATTTAAGTTTGAATTCGATATTCTCTTCATTTGGTATTTGTCTCAATCTACAATAACGATTACCTAACAGGTGAAGTTACGATTGGTGTTTCTATTTTTGAGAATTCTTGAGAAGCAATGGTTTACACGCTTAGAGAACGGATTGAAAAAGTGAATTTGTACTACCAGAATGGAAATAGTGCTAGAGCTGCTGCCCGTATATTCAATGATAATTGTCCAGGAAGAAATGTACGATACAAGTACGTTTCGAAATTATTGAACAAATTTATAGAAAATGAATCTGTTTGCAATAAAAAGCATAACCGTTCAGGAGTTATTAACGATAAAGCTATTTGTACTGAAGTTTTAGGACACGTTGTACATATGGAAAACTCGCAATATCTTACTAAGTTTCAGGATCCTACAAATTTCATCCATATAAGATAAGACTAGTTCACGAATTGAACGAAGATGATTTTGATAGACGTATCGAGTTTTGTGAAAGACCCACTGAACGGATAAACTTGCGTCAGAGTTTCTTGTATGCACGTTGAGCTTGATTTGAGAGGTGAATCAGCAAAATAGTCGATATTGGAATGAAAAATCCTCATTTATACTGTCAAGATCATATTTAACGACCTCAAAAACTGAATATTTTGGCAGGAATTTTGGGTAACCACATCATAGGACCTTTTTATCGATGATAATTTTTCGACAGCATGGTGCACCTCCTCATTATGCAGCACCAGTGCGACAATTTTTGGATAATCATTTTCATGGTCGCTGGATTGGCAGAAGAGGTCCTGAAGAGTGGCCACCAAGGTCTAAGGATCTCACTCCTGTAGATTTTTTCTATCAGATCATTTGGAGTCTGGAGTGAAGATAGAATCAACCGCCCTCAACTATGTGAGGGCGGTAATGGAAGCTCATTTGTACCAATACATGGAAGCTATTGGGAACGTTTTTGAACATTAACTATAAAAAATTTTCTGTTTCTCATTGTCCATTCATCAGATTTTGGTTAAAGAATTATTAAAAAAATCTCTTTTTCTAATTTATTGCTTTTAAATTTGTCTCTAAAACGAATATTTTAAAATGAAACCTCATGTATAATTATTGTTGACCTGTTTTTTTTTTTAACTTTTCCTGCAAATTATTATTTCAAAAGTTATTCAGGGTGGTTCGTTTTCAACTCAAATGGAATTTACTTATTAGTCAGTGGGCTATGCTTGAAGATTGGTAGTAAACAAATCTAAAGAAATGAACTCTAAACGTTCAAGCCAGTCTCAAATATACCTACACAGTAGGTTGAATGGACTGACGCCTATCAGAAAACAACTACAGTGCAGAAATAATCACAGAAAATTCCTTGTATATACAATTGGGAATACAACTGAAAGAGTCAACCCTCAATTTTGGAACATGCACACTTGCATACATATTGACTAAAGTCAATGATATTCCAGAATTGAAAATCGAAATTCTTTCAGAGTGTTTTATTCCTCTTCCCAAGTTGGAGCGAAAAACAAAATGTCACTTCATCTAGTGGAAGAGGTACTAACCAACTGTATGTCCAAAATTTGCCCGATTCCTCTGCATATGGAAGAAGCACTTTCTTATCGATTATTGGGCTGTACTTGAACACTGGCAGTAAACGTCAGACGTCCTTCGTGGTATTACCCAGGGGAGTAGTTGTTTTCTTATAGGCGTCAGTCCATTCAAGTATATTCGAGACAGTAAACAAATCTAAAGAAATGAACTTCAAATGTTCAAGCCAGTCTCGAATATATCTACACAGTAGGTTGAATGCTAGAAGACAGTAGACAAATCTAAAGAAATTTATAGGTTGAATGCTAGAAGACAGTAGACAAATCCAAAAAAATTAACTTCAAATGTTGAAGCCAGTCAGTTTACTGACAGTCTTCAAGAATAGCTCACTGACTAATAAGAAAGTTTTTCTCTCTTATTCAGAGGAATCGGGAAATTTTCGGATATGCAGTTGGTCAGTACCTCGTCCACTAGATGAAGTGACATTTTGTTGTTCGTTCCAATTTAGCAAGAGGAATGAAATACTCTGAAAGGATTCCGATTTTCAATTATGAAATATTAACTTTAGGTCGATGATGGCCACTATCTTGTACTGATGAGTGGCTAATGAGCCCAAAACCGGCCTGCAAGTGTGCCCATTCCAAAATTGAAGGTCGACTATATCAGTTGCATTGCCAATTGCATATGCAGGAAATTTTCTGAGAAGATTCCTGCACTGTCGCCTGTCGGATATAATCCAACGCCCTTCGTGGTATTAGCCAGGGAAGTAGTTATTTTCTGATAGACGTTAGTCCAGTCAACCTACTGTGTAGGTATATTCGAGACAGGCTTGAACGTTTGAAGTTCATATCTTTAGATCAAATAATCTATAGCTTCTGAACCATAGGAATCAGACCATATGTTTTATACTATGTTGAAATCTGCTCATCATGGAGCATCTGCTAAGGAGAAACTACATAGATCAATCCATTAAAAAATTATAGCATGCTCTGGTGGTGCGATAATGGAAGTAACATCAAATATGAATATGTCAAAATGAGTCCCCCTGTATACTATTGTTGAAATGTTTTTCCTGAAAATTATTGTACCTAATGTTATTCACTGTGGCTCGTTTTGAATGGAATACACTGTATACTTGGTAAACTTGGGAATGAATTATCATCTGGTGGTATGCAGACAGATGAAATAGGGCTCCACGTTGATTTGGTACAACAACTTTTGAGCCCACTTGACTACCCTAAAAAAGTATACTAGGATCGAAACGATATACGTGCTCGTGGTAGCAATTTTCTCCTTCTCCGACAGTCATGATGACCAGATTTGTCGTAGTTTGTGCTGATAATGGCCGCGGAGAGAGGTCTTCGGTCTGTTTACTTCCTGGAAGTATATGTCTGTCTGATATCCACCAGACGATGTAGAATGCTTTCATCTAAGAGCTGCATATTCTCTTAGTAATCTCAAAATCGCCCTCTTCCAATTCCATACCAATAGCATGCGTTTACCCTACCACCACCCTTAAGGACTGACAAAGATCTTTTTTTTATTCACATACCCGAGTATTTCTGAATGCAATCGATGATGACAATGGTGAGTTGCTGAAAAGGAGGGAACTGAGGGAACTAAAATACAGCCCCTTCCCAGAAGTGATCCAACCTATTTGGATCCTAGCCTGACCAGAGCTTATGGTGGAAATATTCAGCCAGGATGGTATCAGTTGTTCGAAACACCCCACTATTTTGTCGGGTACCGCAAAGTATATGTGGAAGATACAAGTTGACCTCATGTGCGGTTGTATCAAATCTAGGCTTTGGAGAGATTCGGCTCACACTTTATCGAGTCCTACGTTTCACATCCATTGATGAACAGGTTCCCTTCACATCCATCGACTCCCTTCCTGCTCATGTTTAAAGTTGATTTGTACCGTGTTAGGAATTACACGCTAAAAGGTAAGACCTTGTTAGTTCTTACTGCAGTAACGTTAGTTTCCAATAAAAGTTAAAAAAAATCTCTTTAAATTTTTTTGTTAACCAGCTGTCGCACCCCTACGAACGACAACCCTCAGAAGTCTAAACTTGTGCGAGATAAGGTCTTACCTTTTAACGTGTCATTCCTAACACGGGTTGAACGATAGCAAGTGAAAATCGATAGTTCAGACTGGGGCTTAATCCACAGACCAACACGACAGTAAATTCGACTAAATGAACGAAGCACCCACGTCGAACCGCCTAACTACCGACCAAAGCCGTGGCCAGAAAACAATTTCAGGGGTGTTTGGTTTGGTGGAACAGTAAAAAAACATGAAATATAAAAATAACGAAAGAAAAAATATGTTACATGATCATATATATTTATCAGAAAACCATTACAGAAATACTAACATCTTTTTGTAAAATTAAATTTTGTTTTTTTTAGCTTTCTTTGCAGCAAACAAATGAATTACCTCCTCGGTGTCGATGTGAAATCTATGGTGTATTGACATTAACGCCAAACCGTTCAGTCGTTCCTGGCTTGTGGAGTTTCTTAAATAAGATTTAAGGCATTCCAGAGAAAAGAAAGTCCTTTCAGGGGTACATGTGGAAACAGATAGAGTCATCAAGATCTTTAAAAGTTTGTACGCACATTGCCGTGAGATTTTTCCATTGTTTCGGGGAAGTTTTTTTCAATATTCTTTTTCAAGCACTTGGTTCGTTTTGTCAAGGACTTGATAAAATTTTTAACGGATTTCATAATTCCAATAGTAACTGTATCTGTAGAGTAGGGAGGCTGAGTGTAGGCCCACAGCACTTAGGCCACATGTGACCCATTGTACATTCTCCCAAGGAGTGGTCCTCCTAAGTCATCGTCGATCCAGGAAGGTGTGGACAGGTCACTAGTAGACATCTCCTTTATATCGGCATGTGTAGGCCAAAACTCGCCGAATATACACTCTCTCATTAACGATAACTCCAGACACTCACATAAGACTTGCCTACCAGTTTTATCTTCCTGTTCACACATCCTACATAGAGGTGTCTCCACTAGCCCCATATTATGGAGGTGTTTTCTTAGTTGGCAGTGGCCAGTTAGAAATCCTACTGTTGAGCGTAGATTTTTCCTGGTCATCGCTAGATGATTCTTTGGCGCCAGCTTTCCAGGGACACCCAGGGTGATCCCGGCAAGAGTGCATCCTTTGATTTCATTTCAGTGACCGTAGGTGCCACTGGGTCCTGAAATTCTCAGTCCACCCGCTTTCTTGGCTAAAGAGTCGGCAATACGATTACCTTTACTCCTATCGTGCCCTTTAATACACCTCAAGATAATGTTATTATCTACCAAGGCTTTGACTAAATCTTGGTGACACTCTATTACTAGCCCTGAGGTAACACGTTTTCTGTTCTAGGCTAATAGGGCTTGTCAGCTATCAGTGCAGATTGTTATTTTTTTTACCAGAAATTCCTTTCCTGGTTATTTCTTTTGTGGCGATTGAGATAACAGCCAGTTCTGTTTGAACCACGCTGTTATTTTTTCCCATTCTTCACTCAATCCTTAGGCTTGGTGTTCTAAAGTACACTCCACATCCTGAGCCTCCTTTGGTTTTTTAGCTGTCTGTATACATGCGTATTGAAATTGTAGCATCTGACTTTGTGTTTTGTTTTATTTGTATTTTGTAGCATTTATTCAACACAAACCTGGGTACAATTACATGAACAATTGACTCAATTTTTTCAGCAGAACGAGGATCTGGTTTACTGTCATGATACAGATAGTCTAATGAGTAAATTTGGCATTCAGTACAAAAACGGAGAATGAAGACTTTTTATTGACTCATCAAAAGCAAGTTCGAAATGTTTGTTATTGAATAACGGAAATACTTATGCTTCAGTGCTCTTGACATATCCATTTCATATGAAAAAACTCACGGAAATCCTAATATGATTTTGAAGAAAATTAACTATACAGCTCATGATTGGATGCTGTAAGGAGTTTTGAAAGTTGTATTCATGCTTCTTGGGCACCAAAAGGAATTCACAAAATATCCTTGTTAGGGGTAGCAAAGCAAGAGATCAATATTGGATTCAAAAACAATTGCCGCTGAGGAAAACTTTGAGACCTGGCATAAAAAACATTTTACACGAAACTTCAGTTGATCCCAAGAAGATTCTTCTACTTCCACTGCACATGAAGTTGGGTTTAATGTAACAATTTGGTAAAGCCTTGCCTGAAGGTGGTGACTGTTCTGAATATTTGCCAAAGACCCGAAGTATAAACTTATCATAGCTGACATGATAAACAAGTTTAAAACTCTTGATTGCTTGTTGATCCTTAAAGTCCACTTTTCACACAATCATCTTAACTTCTTTCCTAAAGTCTAGGTGATGTCAGTGAAGAGCAAGAGGTTCGGTTTCATCCGGACCGAGAAGAGATGGAGAAACGATACCACGGATGGTGGAATATTAAAATAATGAATAATTACTGTTGATCATTTCACAGAGAACAATAAAACGCAATTCATAGTCGCCTAAAAATGACGGAAAAAAGAGGCAATGAATAGATACTATATTACAATAGAATGGTGGGTGATAAGAAGAACTGCTATGAAATACGATTTCAGTATACGAAAATGCATGAGATTTAGGTTAATTTTTTTTGAAAGTTTTCACAAACATTATTTCTTGTTGGCTTGTGTGAATATCTACAGTTGGTTTAATACTTTAGGCATCATCAATGAGAATATAAAAATTTTTCTGTGAATCTTTTTAATAGATATCGATTCAAAATTTCCAGCGGTGCTTCTATTAGATGAAGTTTATCATCACTCACATGTCCTAAACATTCTGGGTTGATTATTTTTCCTGCGGAAAGAGTTTTTGTGATTCCATCTATCAAATAACCTCATGCTGACGAACGAGGAAATATCCATCCTTTATCATGTTATCCCGAGTGTTCTATATTCACAGTTTCACCCACGTATTTCACCTCAAAGCCCTCGGTGGTGTTCTCGTATTCCAGTTCCATTATCCTCAGCATTCATTCTGGGCCGCCGTAAATCTCTATCTAGGACTTTACTGACGTATATTCATTATTCCATTAGCGTATTTCGGCGAAGATGATACCATTAGTAGAGATTCGGAATTAGTGGTTACACATACAACCAGAATCTTGGTTTGGCGACGTGAATTACCGGTTGCCGTCTCTTTTATAGACCAAGTTATGAGATTAATGGGTCTATTTACCCAGGATTGTTCTTGACAGAAGGAATAGTAAGATTATATCGTTTACATATATACAGGCCGTTTCTTCTATCATTGGGCAATATTGCTGTATTCTAAACCATAACAGATACGAAAACGATTAAATGGGGACAATGGTCGAAAAAAATTTTTGGGACTCTCGCCCTTTTTGAATTATATGGGGAAAACGAAAATGCTTTTTGTTTTCGAATGGAATTGTTATTTCGGAGACTATTAAAAAATGAAAAAAAAACTGTTATTCAATGCAAAATGTACTATGACGACGTAATAATGAATATTGGATAAAATGTTTTGTGTCAACATGGCCACCATCAACTTTTGTTAATACGGTTCTGTCTTTTTTATTACAGATATCGATAGAGCTATAAATTTAAAATCCCAGGGTATATCATTTTAGATATTATTACAGCGTTTAATTTGAAACTACCACCATCAGCGACATTAATTTCAAATTACGGTCATGTCGTTACTTATTTTGTAAATTGTTTCGATTTCTGCAAAAATTAATTCAGACAACTCAATAAATTCGACAAATAAAATTTCGTATTGTTTCGTTTTGGAAATTTTTGTATTGCCGTAATGCTTCTTTCAAGGTTAATTCCTCCCTAATCAATTATAATTCGTAATATTTTTATAATTCTCAATCTTTGAAGTGACATAAATATCAGTTTATGGTCATAATTCAATATTTTGTGATCAAATAGTATTTCAATTCATTTACCATCTTAAACGCGTCTTGGTTTGTATGTCAGGAAAAATGAATGCGTTATTGATATCTGTTGAGAAATGTCACACGCTTATGAACATATCAAAGATGTATTCTAATGATGGAAGGACTGATACGTTATATAGTTATGTAAAATTGAATATACATTCCTTGTGGCATGGAATATGTATGTTGAGATATACCAGAATCGTCGTATTCCGAACATTCAAAGTTTTAGACGATCAGACAGAAATTTGAGGGACTATGCTGTATTTGACAGATAGAAAACAAGAAAATGTGTGGTTACTGGAAGTTTGAGAAATCAAATAAATTGTATGGTGAGAAAATATTACCACCTAAAGATGTACACAGTGTAAACGTTTTTTTTAAATTCAGAATTGACCAGTTTTAAAAATTATGCTAATCAAGATTGTTCTTCACGAGAACTAGGGATTTCTGTAAAATCCACAAGAACTATTTTGAAAAAGAATAATTAATGCTACAGGATACGCAAAGTTCATCACCTCAATGAAAGGGATTACGGAAGGAGAGTGCGATTTGCGATTGCGGATACATGTAGGATAACGTTTTTTTAACACCAATTACGGATATCGACCATCTCAAACCAAAAATAAGAGATGCACTTTATATGCATTCGACAAAGATGTCGTCAATTCGGGGATTTAATATAGATTGCCATGTAGCTTTAATTTTCCGTATTGGTTTAATTTTTCCAAAAGTTCCTGATACAATAAATTCTTTTTCTATTCAATTGTAAATGTCACTGATAATGGTGATTATTTCAAATAAAACGCTTTAAGAATATCAAGTGTGATACACTTTTGGATTGTGAATTCATAGCTTTATCAATATCTGTAATATTCATAAAAATAATATTTATTATATTTATAAAATATTTTAAAAACGTTGATGATGGCCATGCGAAGACGAAACGTTTTATCGAATATTAATTATTTCTATTTTTTGATATTCTTCGAAGGAACAATTCCATTCCAAAAAAACGTAAAACAGCATTTTAGGTTTTCCCCGTATAACTCGAAAAGAGCGAGAGTCCCCGTAAATTTTCTTCAACGATTGTATTCTGCCCTACTAAGCAAAAGTGCCATATGTACAAAACAGCCATTTAGATATGCGAATATTTGCATTTAACTTTGACCAAGAGAATTTACGGTTAATTGCGCAGTGATACACGTGTTCCTTGATTAACTTGGACATTACTTACTTTCCACAATAGTAATTTTTCAAATACTCCACGTTTTTCCGCTAGAAGAAATATATACTGCAGAAATTGTGTAACCATTACAAACGAAAAATGTAGTATATACAGGCACATACTTACTGCTTTATTATCGGGCAGTCTTCACATACTACATTCATGCGTAGTAACTCGCTGAATACTGTGAATGAGAAACTACATTGCAAATCATTTTATATTGCTCCATTGAAATATCAATCAACATTATCATTGTAATTTATCATGAATTCTTAATTTTTTGAAGGCAAGGATCGCCTGATTTCCAACTCTTCCCAAAATCGTTTCCTATTATTTGGAAGAACACTATTGAGATCCATGAGAATACTTTCGCGTTTCTCTATTGACACTCCACATGGTGACTAGAAAGGGGATGGTGCGGGCATTCCATTGTTTTTCATGTTCTTTTTACACAGAAAATCCAATGTCATATAACCATCTTTCTCCAAATCACTTTTACATTTCAGATAATAATTCCCCCCACTGCTTTTATATGGACGATGTCTGCTAAGTATAATTTGTTTTATGCCTTTTGAATTTTTTGTTGCGACTTAAAATCCTTCCAGAGAAAAAAGTCTGTGTGTTTCATTTCTTTCACGTCCACTTTTGAATTATTGACACTTTGAACAGATTCACCAATTTTCATTTTGGCTGGAGCAGTTGTCCAACCACAAAACAATACGTGCTGAATCTCTATATTTAAAAAAATGCGTAGAAGGTACTAGTAATATCCTTGTTTCGACCCTCATGCTATAAACACGCAAGTGGTTTTTGATCTGATTTCTTTCCTACTGGAACGAAGTTTTCGTTATATACGATCCTTTTTGTGAAGATAACTTTTTTGAAACAGTCGACACGTGGCAACAGTATTACTTTTTGTAAATCTGCTGAAAAACAAAGTGTACCTCTGCAAATGACTGTTGAGCATGTTCGCGATACGGATTTCGAGCTTTAGTGGCCTTATCTTCGCATTCTTGATTGCTTAACAATGCAAACGATATATGCAAGCTCTTAACTTTCTGTTGGTACAATTCATAGGATAATTTCAAATCTGGATACTTTTCTCTAAAATCTTTGAACATTATAGAAATATTCACATCACTAGGTAGATATCTAGTCTGCATTGCATGTTCACGACGATAATGAGATATTGTGGAATTGAAAGGTTATACATGCTGTGTGTAAATCATCGTGTTTTGGCATGTATATATTTAAGAAAAATTAATTTAAGTTTTGGCATCACCGCTCTCGGTTTGATAGAATAAATCTACTTAGTTGAGTACTTTTAGTAGCTTTGAAATTAGAAATATCCGGAACGGCTGGTTATTGAAAAGAAATAAGATACGCGCTGGTGATTCTATTGTATAGTATAGACTAATGTGTGCATTGT
>WOGJ01297308.1:0-17555 GCA_015342185.1 Leptinotarsa juncta
TCAAAATTTATTAACAAACAATAAAAATCAAAACTATCATAATAAAATTCTGAACCCATTTATTAAATTCAAATTAAAAACAAATTACTAGTCATCAACATCTCTACTATATAACATTATACATGCTTTCGCTACCTCGCAGAAGGGTTCTGGGCCCATCATAGCCTTGAATGCGCCTTCACGGGCTAGAACATCGGCCTTCTCATTGCCCTTGGCAATGGTTTTATTTTTGACCTTCTGCCTGTTTATTTTCCCTATAGAGTCTTCAAATACTTACCAAGGTACAGCTTTATTCATATCACTAAATGTTCTAAAAATTCATATGAAACTATACTGAAATACTGAAATACAAAAGAAGTCTGACTTGAATAAAACAACTAAATCATTCAATATCATTGTTGAAGAGGCTACGAACAAGATATGTTTCAGCAAAAGCAATGAAGGAAAACAGTAAATCTGTAAAACAATATTTAGCTAATTTACCATTTCTGAATAAAATATGAAAAAGTATTCACATCTGGAGAATTTCATGAATGGGTAAATGAGAGAGGAATAACAATTAAACATTCTACTCCATATCACCCTGGAGAAAATGAAATTGTAGAACGTGCTGTAAGAGATCTAAAGTTATTCATGAAATGTTATGAGGATTTTCGTGGTGGTTGGAAGAAATGCCTTGAGGCAACTGTAAGGCTTCATAATTAGTCACATTCTGAATTTTTAGGTATAAGCTCTACAGAAAATCAATAGTTTTACAAGCAGATAAAGTATTAGGCTTGAATGTAAAAATAAAGGAAATGCCAAAAAACACCAGAAAAAAAATATAATTCCAGGAGAGAGTTCAAAATCAAGCCAATAAAAATAGAGAATTGAAACCATCTGAAAAGAACGAGATAGCATTCTAGTGAAGTAACAGAAAATTGGAAAATAATATACAGGGTGTTCCAAATTAAGTCGGTACCATTGCCAACTCCGTTATTATTGAAGCTACGAATTCGGTTAATTGTGCAAACTAGTAGAATTTTTAATGGCCTACTCGATGCTGAAAATAAAGAAAAAATTGACAATCACTTTATCAAAATTTTTCATAAAATGAATTTTTTTTAATAGAACACCCTATACTTTATCATGCATTTCGATTCGTTATAACATTCTCAACAGCAAAGCTCATATCACCTGTCTTCTTGGAGTTGAAAATGAGCGACATATGTGGAAATATTTATTTCTTTCACTCTTCAAAAAAATTCATTGTTTTGGCTAATGAAGAGCTATAAAATATGGAGTAAATATTCAAAAACACCTCATGTTGGTTGAACACATATTTGAGCCCTTCTCTTGACACTACGTGTTGCTTTCAAAACAATTCGGCCATCAATTTTATTAATTATAGCTTCAATATAATTTTTTCGTTCATCTACATTATTATGAGGTTTCATGTATGGTGAACGAGGAGGTCACTTAACATGACCATCTGCAGCAATCCATCCGTTTCCAAAACAGTCTCGCAATATTCTTTTTACTCCACTGAAATCATGTGCTGGTGCTCCATCCTGCTGAACATAGATCATCAGACGAGTCTTCAGATCAAGATCATCGAAAAACTCTTTCAACTCGCATGTTAATACATTAAAATAACGGGGTCCGTTCAAAGAAACATAGCATGAAAATGGACCGATAATTCTGCCACAAAATGGACCGATAATTCTCCCACCAAATAGACCATACCAAACATGAATACTCAATCGTCTTTGTGGATTGTGGGGATGGACTAGAAATGGATTATATCTACTCCAATAATTTTTGATGCACTGTTTGGAATCTTTGGTATATATTGGTGTTTGGAAAATACTCCAATAATGAAAATTTTTTCTATTATACATCCACAATTCGAAAAATTAGCCTCATTGCTCCATATAATATTTCTATAGAAGTTTGAATCTTGTCTGCATTTATTCATAAACCACCGACAAAATCCCAATCGTCTCTCAGGGTCACCAGGTTCTAGTGGTTGCACTGGTCCTAACTTATAAAGAGAAATCTTATGTTTCTTCAGAATTCATTGAATAACAGACGGTGAAACAGCTAGATAAATCTCTGAAGGAATTATTTGGATTTACACCGAAGTAGGCTAAAACGTCAATTTCTATATCTTCATATATTACAAAACGTTGTTTAGTTCCCCTCTTCTCAAAAACTTTTTCATTGTTACTGAATCGACGATGAAGCACAGCAAAAAACGCCCATTAGGTAATTCACGATCGAGGAACGAATTGTTGTAGTGTTGGAGTGCTCTTACGTTATTTTTCTGGCAAACCAAGTAGGATTTTAACATTTTTCTTTATGGGATAATTGCATTTCGAAAAATATTCGAACAGTAGATGACAGTTACAATAATTTATGACACTGTCATGATATACTTGAGAATATTTGACAAATGGTATTTCAACATTGTTTCAAGGCAACTTGATTACTCAGAATAATTCTGTTTTATCAAATCAAACAAATTTTTTCCAACCGCATTAATATGACGCTCCAGTTTTTTGGGTTCTGTACAAAAACGGCTTATCATTATAGCAGACATACCTATTTCGATTCACAAAATAAATATGACTAGTGGAATGGCTTTAAGATGGAAATTATCGATTTGTAAATTAATACCAAATTGCTCAGTGGTATCAAGTAAGTGGTACGACTTGATGATCACGGGTTCCACGAATTCAAATCCCAGTGCAATTTTTTCTTTCTTTATTTACCAAAACAAAGACAATTTTTGTACCAGTGAAATAAGTCGCTCGTTTTCAACATTAGGAAGAGAAGTGATATGAACTTTGTTGTTGAGAATGTTTTTACGAATCGAAATGCATGATAAAATGTAGGGTATTTCATTTAAAAAAATATCATTTTATGAAATATTTTGTAAATGCGACTGTCAATTTTTTGTTTGCTTTCGGCATCGAGAATACCATTAAAAATGTTACTAGTTTGCCCTTTTAACCGAATTCGTAGCATCAATAATATCAGAGTTGGCAATGGTGCTGACTTAATTTGGAACATCCTGTATAACAAAATGATATTATGGGACTTTTTGTTATGTGTTGTGATGTTTAGGATAGTAGCTTTCGTAAATTTCGACAATGATGGACGACCAGATGTTTCATCACAGGAGTGATGACTTTGAAGAAGCGGAAGAATGAACACCCTCCTCTTTCATATATTTTTATTGCTATGGTGATATAATAAAACTAGTATTGCAAAAATGTTGACAAGTGAAGTGATGAGTTTAGAATTCATCCGCTTGTTTCTTTAAAAGTCTATTACAAGTTTCATAGTCTATTTCAAGAATAAATAAAGAATTATATAAAGACCCCATATATTCTAATTCATTATATAATTCATTTACATCTTCCGATGTAGAAATTGAACCTTGAACAGCGAAACACTTCAAAGGTATATATAGAAAAATTGTGAGCCATTTGGAATTGAGGGATACTTAGTTTTAGTGGAAATTGTATATCTTTCCAACAAATATCTATATTGAATTGTTCATTTACCATACAACAAATAAATAAAACTACAAATAATATTAAATATAATTTAGACACAAAATATTTTAGTTACCTTAAATTGACCGATTTTGCCAATTTGTCTGCAGTGGCAAGAAAGTTATTATTTATTTTCTAATTATGCTTCAATATGGGTTAAGGACAAGGGTAATTTAATTTATCCCTTTGAAAGTGTTATCAAAATTTGTGAATTATGTGAAAAAATAGTCGAATATCATTTGAACTCATGTGGAGGAAAATTTTCTAAAGATCTGAATAAACAAAAATTTTTTTCTAATTTGCGGATTTGTCAATTAGATAATTTTCCTAAGACAAACCACGCATCAGAATTAATGAGCTATTTCTGAAAAATCTATAGATATTAAATTCCATTGTATAGCAAAGCAAACTAATTTTAAAAAATAAAAAGACAATTCAATAAATCAATTATTTTCAAGAAACAATGAATTTTTACACCTATTCCACAATTAACTTTAGATATGTGTCGTTAAAAATTAAATAAAGGTGTTATTGTCTTAATATGATTTTTTTGACATTGAATTTATAACTATTCATACTTAATGTTCTATAGTTGTACTTGAACTTAATGTAAGTACGGATCTGCCTTCGGCGCCGATACCCCTTACCGCACTTCAGGCTTCACTTGCAAGCGCCAATAGTCCTACTTATAAGCATTCCATTGGTTTCTACTTCCATGATCGAAGCTAATTCAATTTCTACATATTTTACGAACATCGTTGATGAGAAATTTGCTATGAATAATGCAGGTCCGTATATGAAATTTCAAAGTTGAGAGTTGTCCAGATCGGATGGTATTAAGATACAGTATTAAGATACTTAGATAGGTAACTGAAAACACCAAATGACAAAGTTGAAACAACTATTCAATATTTCTGTGAACAGAAAGATCACAAGCTAAAATGAAATTTAGAATTTTACGGTTTTTCCTGCTTATCTTCGGAAGGGTTCATATTTTGGCATTGTTCAGTTGTACCCAACTATAGACAACTTTGCGACAATTTAACCGACTCTCAATTTCTTACCGTTTACGAGATTCCTAGGATTATCGAATTTGAACAGACCGGTATATCCTACAGGGGATATCTGATGGGGGTTGTGACGGGAAACTCAATCCAAAAGAGAAAATGCGGCAACACCGCCAACCTATATCCCGCTGGCAGTTCGCGCCAGTCGGTGTAGGTCTTATCGAAGCTCACAAACCGGTTCGCGCGCTCCAACAGAGCGCTGCCTAGCGCTCGCTTCACAGACAGGGCGGTAGGTGTGGATGGAGTAGGTCAGGTTTTCGCGAGATGTTGTCGAGCGTTGAGTCCGTGTGACCGGCTGATATAATGGGTGTGTTGCAGGAATCGCGCGGAAAGAGACCCTTCAAATTATGGGACGGAAGACGTAACGTGCGCAAGGGGCTGGTGGTGGGAAGTCTCGAGGAGCTGGTGCAACGAGGCAGAGACAAACTAGGAGTTTCCATCGGAGAACCGGTCCGATTGGTCCTCGAGAGCGACGGCACCCAAGTCGAGGACGGCGAGTATTTCCGTACTCTTCCTGCCAACACTATCCTCTTGCTGCTAAGGCCGGGGGAGAGATGGCTACCTGCAGGCGTGGACGTCATCAAAGCAGGTAGGTAGTACTATCAGATTGAAACAAAAAAAAATTCAGTTGTGGTCAAATTGACTGCAAACTCGGAAATCCATAAAAAATCAGTGTTGCAAGTTATTCATTAGGCTTTAACCTGAATATATTGAAATATACCACAGTTACCTATTACATTTTCACGAAAAGTAGAAAAGACATACTAGAATCAAACTGTGATGCTCTTTTCCATAATATGTTGAAACCAATTTTTGAAAAAATTTTCCACTCTGTAATTAATATTTCAGAAACGTGGTTTTGGAGGGAATCAACAAATTCTTGAGGTGATGAAAATTACTGAATATACATTTTATGTTTCACAAAGGGGAACAAAATAGTAGTTGGGAATGCGGGCAATGAATCTTCAATTCTGTGTTTCTCTTTCAAATAATGGATTGTTTGATTTGCTAGGTGGGACTAGAGATGTCATGATGAAGAATTTTGGAAGTTCTTCCTGACCGTTCAACTTTTGTTAGATTTCCTTCATCTTGAGATAACAATATATTGTTGCTTAATTTCCTGTTCATAGGAATACATACACGTTTTGTCACCAAAAAGAATATTATATAGGGTTAATTTTTTTTTTGCTTTTCCTTATCACCAAATTTTCTCACCTAAATGTTTTAGCAAAATTGAATGTTTTCATTTTGGTCGCCCTTCACGAGATTCAAATCTGAAATTCTGAAAACCAATTGTGAACAGTGTTTTTAATAATGCCTAAAGCTTAAAGTTATGTACATTTTTATTGAGTAAGTCCTTTCTTAAAATCATTCAAAGAGATATGTTTGCTTCTCTTCACTCACTCTCGGATATTTTATCGTTGATTTTAGAATAATAAAAGGCGACATTTAGAAAGTCCTGATATCACTTTTCAATAGACTTATCTAATCGTGTTAGAAGGCAACCCTCCTAGTTTGAGTATTTCAATTGCTCAGAATGTAGTAGTATATCTGAAAGTCGCCTTTGGTGACCATTTAGTTGAAATAACAGTTCTGATTACGATTCGAAGTCATGTGGGGGTGTGGTCATCACACCCCCACATAATCACACATCACAGCGTTTGGCAAAAGCTTCAATACAAATACAGTACTATCTGAACCGATTTGAAAATACCAGCTTTTGCGTCCACATAAGTGCACATTGTATTGTGGTACTTTCTTGACACACAAGTATTCAGACAATCCCTTATGCATGAACTCTGCAATCTAGTGGATACTTACTACTGACTTGTACCTAATACACTCTAAATGAGTTTTTGCTCAATTCTGGTTTTATAAGGATAAAGTAGATGCATTGAAGCTCATGGCAGAATTATGAATCATTTATGGTTAAAAAAATATTGTTGAGATCATCGACATCACTGAAAAAAAAGATTTTTTATAAAAGGTTGGAATTCACTTTGAGTTGTTATCTTTACTGATGACAGTTATATTCAAGTAGTTAGAAAAGCGAATAATCACTATTATGACCCATTTTTGGATTTTGAATTCCCTCAACCAAGTGTGATTTGAAATGGAATTTCCAACTTTCACCTACCTATCGGTGGTTAATGGATCTTCATAGATATTTAAAAAAAATTATGTTGTTGTTATTAAAACAGGAGCTTTTCATTATCATCTCTGTAGATGAAGATTGCCTGTTAATTAGAAGTAACAGGTGCCGTTCATCATTGAATCCAAATAACTAGTTACTCAATTAGTCGAATCTATCTGTATTAATAAAGTAAGCGAAAAGAACAGCAGGAAGTTGCACTGATCTAATATGGCCATTTGACGATATTGTTATTAAATAACAGAATAATGGTAATATTTATTGGTAAATCATGAACATAAGTTTGTACTTATACTTCTACTCGAATGTAGGAAAATATTTAAACATTTTTAAGGTATTGAAAAAATTCAACTATTTACTGCATTTAGATTGAGAGTTATTGAACATTTCGGCCCACTGAAACTTTATTCAATTGATTTCTGGCTTTAGGATTTTTTTACTTGCTTTCAATTTACTATTTGGGGCCACTGATCACCAGTTATCATAATGTTTTATAAATATCATATCGGATATCCAGAAAAAGTTTTCTATGACTTCAACTAGTGAGAGATCTAATTATCCCTTTCGAAAAACTTTGACCTTTCAAATATTTTTACTTGTTTACTTTAATGTATCCTCAAAATTGACTTCGAGTCGAATCTTATTGATTTAAACAAGAAATATAAATTCTTTATTTCCTTACAAAAAAATAAAATATAGTGTATGAGAGTTTGGCGAAATGTTCAATAAACAAACAGCACTATCTGAACCGATTTGAAAATACCATTTTCAGGATATTCTAAACAGAAAAATTATCAAACATACCGTATAAATAAAAAAGTAGTGAATAACAAACTGCTTAGTTATATCTGTGGTCCCAAGCCATCATTATCTTTATTTTTCAAGGACTTCAAATTTTGATGTTCTTTGATCGGCATAATATATATTTTGAAGAAGTTATTAACTCAGATTTATGTAATTTATTCCATGTAGGTATATCAAAATATCGTATGACAAAAATATTACATATCAGGAGAGTTGAAAAACTTTTTATTTTTTCATGAGAAAAATACGGATATTTTATTGAATTCATAGTTTGACAGTATCTACACAGATATCACTGAGAAGTACATTTGTTGACACGTATAGTTTTTACATTTACATCTATAACTCAGTTCATTCTGATACAATACTCGTAACATAACATATTAAATACTAATCCAAAAATTTAATCCATCTGTTACGAAATCAATGTCTCTTCTTGACTTAATATATGGAGTGATGAAAAAGCCATGTTCTACTGGATTATAGATGTACGTCATAATTGTATGAATGCTCTTTTAACTCACTCTATACGCACATCGAGAATAAAAAGTTACTTATTTGTTACATGAATCTAATAAGACATTGCCTCAATTCATCGAGTGAATAAACTTTTTATTTGAGATGTGAACAATAGAAAAGACCACGAAGATACAAACCTGGCAGTATGGTTGGTCACTGGTCCCATTGTTTCTGGTTTTTATCGTTGATTTTCCTTTATGCTGGACACACTTCTTCATTTAACCACAAAATTCTCCTTTCAATCAATGGGCTATTTTCAAAAAGATTTATAAAATTATGTTTTCATAAATAACACTACCTGAAATTGAAGTTTTGCCTTATAAGTTTATAGGAATTTTTAAATTTTCACAAATGTCCATGAAGAATTATTTCATGTATGTAGATCTACCATCAGCTGAAGGATTACAGAAAAAATTACTGGATACCCGATACCCTCACACAGTGCCATAAGCACTTTGACAAAGTTACTCACCAAAGTAACATTTTTCATGTACAGTTCAGTTTTTCAAATGTAGTAGAATGTGCGGAACCACTTTTATAGGGTGAATTATTCTATGGACTGAATACGAATGTAAGGAAAACGTTCATTGAATTAAATTATTTCTATACTCAATTTTATACAATATCACTTTTAAATAATTCCAATATTAGAGCTTACTTCAAAAACTATAAATTCTCGTTTGGGAGAAAATATATCACAGGTGTTTTGGCCAATAATCACTAAGACGAGTCATCCAGTAAACGTCTTTTACGTCACTCGAGACTATTTTCTTGTAAATGTTGGGTTGGCAACATACCGTCGTTGAGGATGTAGTTTGTCTTTGATATTCATACACCTGAGCTCTTAATTTCCTTCTGCAATATCCTTTCTTGTGAGTAATTCTGTTTTATTTGATGATAAAATTTCCTTTTTTACATTATGAAAACCTTTTACAAAGTTTCAGAGTGAATGTTCAATAATTTTGACAATTATTCGAGAGATTAATGTTCAATTTATGAAATCCATTCAATATTATCTATTTTTTTCAATAAAGAAACCACCATACACCACGGTTTCCAATGGGAAATCTTTTTGATAGTATATGTTGAACCTATCTTCATCCTCTTTACAATTTCCAGTAGATGGGCATCCATTAAAATTTATTTGTTTGAGTACTATTGAATAATCACTGGTGTACATGAGTAGAAATATTTATTACTACTTTTGTAATCGTTTAGTAGACCGTGTGGTATTTTCGACAAGAATGGCCATAAGTGACATTATGAACTTGATAGTAATACAAATCTGTAACATTCATTCAGTAGAGAATAGAACTGTCTTCATCAAACGTAATATGAACCTATTTAAAAGTACCCTATAGAAAAATAATTGTATAAATAAGTTTTTAAATGTTATATCCCAATGTCCTACCTAATACATTGAAATTAGGGACCCTAACACATTCGAATCATCACATATCCAATCGATTGCATGAATCAGCACTTGGCAATCATTCAAATTTGGAATTTGAAGAGGTTTGAAGGTGAATGTTCGAAAAATAATATGCAATATATCATTCGGGACAATATGTAAGTTATTTAGATTTGAATATTATCACCTGTTTCATTTTATCACTTCTCTCAATGATGATTCTTCAAATATTTGTGCACTGTTACAATATCAACTTAGGGAGTTGTCGGTGACTTCTAAAAAATATATTTTTTTGTTTATTCCCAGTAGCAATCTCAGCCATTCCTAAAATTGTATGCGAGACCATTCACGCATTGGAACTGCACGATGAGACGCCGTCCTGGAAAATCATGGACAACAAGGGGCGCGTCACCGTCGTCCTACACTGGGACCAGAGGTCTGGTCCATCGAGAGCTCCGTCTGAGACGCCTTCGCCGGCTCCGGGTAAGTTTTCACCGAGTAAAAGGCCGCCGCTCGTGATCCAAACAGGAACAGGAGGCAAGAAGGAGACCATCATCAACGACGTTTACGTCCCCGCGCCCGCCCAGCCCCAACCGCGATATGCAAGTCCTCAGATCACTGTGATAAACCACGACGACATCAAACCCGTTCATAGGTTATCAAAACAGGGCAGCTCGTTGGAAAGCGCCACCATCCACATCCACACATCCGAGTGCGCCCATCACGCCCATATGCCACGCGCCGGCAGTCCTCAAAGTAACGGGGCCATCGAATGCGACTTCCACTGCTGCGCCTTGCACGAAGAAGGGCGCAAGATCGCCGTACACAAGAGCGTGGCCACATCGCCGATCCAAGATACGCAGCAGACTTCTCCCCAGCCTCCTTCCCGACACGTTCGTTTTTTAGACATTGAAGGTGACGGCTATGGCGGGCAGTCCGAACACGAGAGCTCCGAAAGTGAAACGGAGAACACCGTGATGGAGGACGAAGCCGTCACCTCAGAAAAGTTCCTGCTGCTGATCGACCAACTCAGCGTTGACCAGAAACGACATTTGAGTATCAGAGATATAGGCGTCATTTTGGACCGCCTCAGCTCGAAAATCCTGGACGTGGAGAGGCTCGACAGGGAGAGCGAGAGCGACGACTGCTTCAACTGGACGATCAAGGCGACGATCAGAGGAGATATAATGAGGGACCTGGGTGTGATATATAATGGAAATTACTATGCGATCTCGGAACACCCAGGGTATAAAGAAGAAAACGAGGGTGTCATGGAGGAAGCTGAAGAGGAGGAGGAGGAGGAAGATCGGCTGTGAATCGTTAAGCTACCTACCGACTGCCACATGTCAAAATGCACAAAGCAGACTTTAGTAATAAAATAAGCAGGTGCAATATCACATATCCGATGTGACATGTTCGTATCTGTAATGACTCAATAAAATAAAGGTGTAACGCGTGCTGCGGTAGGGGTGGGGTGCAGCCGTGGCGTACTGTGTTATACCGTCGAAAGAACTCGATGGACGGTCAGACAATCGCGACGATCTCGTACGATTGAAATCGTCGGCAAATATCGGCAGAAAATAATTTTTTGTATAGGTATTGATCCTGTTGAAAATCATGTAAATCATTTATAAATAATAAATACAAATAAGCGCTTCATGGTTGTTTGTTGTGTGCGGGACGACGCGATGACGGCGCAACATGAGAGGACTGTTGACTGCCCCCTCCTGGATGGTGGCACCTAGGTTAAAATTGCTTTATACTTTTTATAATTATTATGTGGATTGTACTATTCGAGACTTAGCCGATCTAAGGTTACTTATTTTTAAGACGATTAATAGTAAAGTTCATATAGACTTCAATTGGTGAAAATGTTTAGGGTATGAAATATTTGAAATTGAGTTAGGATTGTACATTGCTCAATTAATATTGTTTTTATGAATATTTCACTTACAGATTTGTTGTGATATGATAAAGATATTTAAAAGAAATGATTGAACAGAATCATTTTCGGATTAGCTAATTTTCATGAGAATGGAAAGAACCGTAGGTCTATATTAGATAATTTATATACACGAAACCGGGTACGTTTTTGTCTGCGATCACTTCAGGAGAAGCCCGCACCTCTTTGTGAATTTTTTCGGGTGCACGGCAGGATCCTGAAACGACTGCAGAATCGCGAGAGAAACGTGGAGGACGTTCTAAAATATGGGTGAGGAACAAAACTGGGAGAATTTTCCTTCTTCCGCCGAGAATGTTCCGAACTGTACAACCACTGCCAATAGGTAATTACCGTTAAACAAACTATTGGGATTTAATAAAGTGTTCTCGTGTAAGTGTTGTTCTCATCAGCTGACGGGGCGGGGCAATCCCGGCCGCTCGACTGACCCATTTCCAAGAGGGCGAAGACACTAAATGCCCTATAAGTTGTACTACTACACCCCTGTCATACCACTATTGCCACTCCGTACCCTTCGGGCCGGTTTGGCCCAGCCCTACACGCTGGAATTGCATTCAAACTGCACCGCACTGCGAAACCCGGTTGACTGCGCGGGGAGAAGGGAGGGGGACGGAGTATTGCTCGCCGGGGTCGTTGACACCGAGAAGGACGCTCTGCTCCTGTCATGGCACACTGCCCCAATTTCGAAGCGCGATCCACAGGGAAGGGTGACCCAATCACTCAATTTATGCAATACGTTTTTATTCTTATACCCTTCAGGACAGGTAGCGAAAGGATTTCTAGATGACAAAATGTTCTGAATTGCAGGACGACTTTCGGATGATAAGGTAACGAAAAATATCGAAAGGTATATCTCCAATCTAAATTATAATTGTTTTTTTTTGAAACTGTTACATACGACTAGACTAGGGAGTTGACTTGAAGTGCTTAACTTTTCAAATTCAAATCAAAACTCTCCCTTTAGGAATATACATATGACCGGACCTAATATCGATGTAGAACAACTTCAATCGGCGTTGCCTTTTTTCCAATTCGGATAAACATAAATTTGGGAGACCCATATCAAATATGTTTTGAAGTGCCATGAAATGGCTGCCAATATTAACTGTTGTAGTCTTTAGACAACAGAAAACGCATTCACGCAGTTCTTAAAAAACTGAAAAATTCCAGGCAGATCTAGTTTACCTGCTTATGTGCTTATTTTTTATTGTCAGATACCTACTAGAATCTATCCAGAGAGAGCTTTCATCTTGCTTGATAAAACGAGATCATCAGCCTGTACCTACAGGGTGTATCAACGATGTGTGGGTGTACTTCCCTATTATAGGGAAAAAATGTCTCAAATAAAAGTTGTAGAGAGTAAAGGAAACTCTTTTTCAAAAATAACCATTAATCCATAGAATGTTCAATAAATGTTATAATTTTCAAATGGGATACCCGATATATTTTCACTCGACTGATTTCCTCCAAAAACGTTGTTCCTAAAAGTTTAAGTTTGTTTGGGTGTATATTGATTGTTCCGGAAGTTATGATGAGATTTATGTAATAGATGGGTTCATTCAACATCCAATATATTCTACGATCGAGTGAAAAATGGTTTAAACCAAATATCCTTGAGAATAATGTATTTTCATATGAGCTTTCGGAAAATGTACCTGAGCTTCGACTACTTGATTTCTATCGGAAATGTATCTAATTCTTGGAGGAAGTATGAAAAATTGGTCAAATCAAAACAATTGAGAGTCATTCATTCAATATAAAAAACAGGCAACAAAATGAAATCAATCAATTTCAAAAACTATAATTCCACAAGTGACGTTCCAACAGTTCTTTCATTTTGAACCATGGTTGAATTATTAAGTCTATCTTCCATTACTTTTCAACTACAGTTAATGCTTATCTCACAATTGAGTGAAAAACTTATCTGATTCATTTTCTCTAGTGTCGTTGGATTCTCACAGTAGACCAAACCCTTGAAATATATCCAAATAACAGAAATCTAAGAAAATTATGTGCGGGGACATTGCAGCCTCTTAAGTCCCATGTTCTTAACTGCAGATTCTGAACAATTCAAGACATCAATATTTTTATAGATATTTTTTCTACGTTTTATTCACTTCTTGTGCTTTAAAATTCTTGGTTTCCGAATCTTCTCTCTCGAAAAATTTCCGGTATTACATTCATTGAACCAGAATATGGAACTGCCTTCAATTAAACTGCTTGAAAGTAGCCTCTGTAACATATATCCGAAGTTTATATTATCTAAGTTATATGAAATCATTTTTGGAACATTTTAATGTTATAAGAATTCATAACCTACTTGAGATTGACTTATTGAAATAGTAGAAAAAAAGTTTATTCCAAACGTGGAACTGTTGGAAATCTTAACTTGAGGACCTCAATGTTCCCAGCCTTATTTTTGCAGATTAATGTTATCTGAAGATGTATCCAAGGATATATTTACTGTGAGAAACCATAGATACTGGATAATAACGAATCACAGAAGTTCTTCAAGAATTCAAAACCTATATTTGCCGAAAGCTCATAGTGTGGATTATTCTGGTACGTCTTTGTTCACGGTAAGTTGAATTTGACAAATTTGAGAAAACATCAATCTCGACTTTGGTTACTCTTATAGGTGTCTATAGAAAAAGCGTAGAATGAGTCCAAAACGAGTACTATTCTCACACATCAAAACTGCAACACTCATCTCGACGCGCCATCTTGTTAGGTGAAACAAGTTAGCGTCTTCAGGAGATGAGGACGCCAACTTGGTTGGTGAAACGCGCGTTGAAGTGAGTGTTGCGGTTTTGGTGCTTGGAAACAATGATTGTTTTGCACTAATTTTTTGATATAAATCTCATCATAACTCCTGAACCATCCGATATTTCAATTTTTAAACCCAAACACATCATATTTTTGAGAACAACTATTTTGTAAGTAATCAATGGCGTGAAAATACACAGGATGTTCCATATAGAAAACGAAACTCTGGTAAGCCTTTGAACGTCCTGTATTATTACGGTTATTCTGAAATATATTAGTTTCCATCACTTTACAACTTTTATTGTAGATATCTTTTTCTATCTCAAATAGGTGAATACATCGTATATACATCCTATAAAATCATTGTCTTTTTAAGGCTTGAAAAAATAATATGTTGCTGAAACGAGAAAAATTATTCATTATACTTAATAGAATGAAATAATTTTCAAGCGTAACCCATAAATTTAAGTTAAGAAAAATCACCAGAAGCGGTTAATCTAAAAAAGATCATATGACATGTTTGTTTTATTAGTCATACTGGTGTGCTTATTCGCTTAATATTGAGATTGCAGTTTTAAGACAATTTTTGATAAAAAATCTAACACATAACGCATCCGTACAAATTGATATTTGATTTTGCGAATATTTGAATATACCTTATTCATTTCTATCTATTGTTTGCAATTAACAAATAATATGCTTCATTGATTTCAAATGTTTTACCACCTCTACACAATCTTAAGTTTGGAAACGAAAAAAATCTAAACGAACGAATTTTTTTTATTCAGTGATTTTAACAATCGGATAAATCAACTACTGCATTGTCATAATGACAACCTCAGATACACAGTGCACCCTCCATATTTTTCTGTTGCAAAGAAAAGAACAGATTTCTCTGAAAAAATATTTTTCTGTTTGAGCAAATAAAAGTATTGTATCATATTAGTTAGGAATCACACGTTAAAAGGTAAGACCTCGTTAATCCTTAGTTCGCACAAGTCACTTCTAGAGATATTATTCTAGTTCCGCATAGTTGAATCAAGATTTGAACAGTTTTTCTTTATTTTTAAAACCGAAAATTTTGAAATTCGTGGTTGCACTTGTAGTGCATCGAGAAAACTGTATCAATAACTAGTGGAACTCATCTGCTATCTAATGTTGCCTAAGAAAAAAGGCAAAGGAGTATACAAGTACTTAACTGGGGAAGACATTGGAGAGGAAGACTAGGGCTTTCGAACAACTCTTCTTCTTTTGTCACGATAAGTTCTCTGATAATACCTTGGTTGACCGGCTAGTTATCGACTTTTCAGATTTTTTCAACTAGACGAACGACACTCGCATCTTCTACCAAAATATGAACCGACTTGAACCATTAGAAATACATGACATTTTCGGCGGAGAGATTTTCTCCAGTAAAGTAGACATAGGTGACTTTTATATGTCCTATTTGCAAGAGGGTAAGCACATGTTTTTGAGAATTTTGAAGGGAACTCCGATTTTTCCCAAGTATAAACATTGTATGTTACTTGGGAAAATAAAATGTTCTTGTGAATAGTAGTATGAGCTTGACATTTTTCATTTCCGAGCTTTTATTTCAAATATTTTACATGTGTTTTGTTTCAAGTTGTTTACTAAAAGGTTTCAAATTCTAAGGATGAACTAGAACTTATTCATTTTACAAGTTTGCTGCTGATCTAGCCGTAAGGTCTGCGATTAACTTTTTCTTAGTGTGCAATAACTCGGGATCCATAAGAATTTTATGATTTTCTCAGCTAAGGTCTTGCAGTTGGACAATGATAATTATTACCAGTATGGATGGATAGTTTATGATTAACTTTAATTTATCAGTCAAAACCCTATTTACGGACCCTACAAAAAACCTTCGCGTAAGAATTGTGCTAGTTATGGAAAGTCGAAGTACTTACCTTTTAACGTGCGATTCCAAGTATGGCTAAGGACATTTAATCGGAAATTCTCTAGAGAACTTATCATCAATCTGAATTATACAAGTTAATTATTTTCGTGAGTGATATAAATTTTGGCACGTAATATTTGAAATAAAGAAAGCATATTGAAAGGCCAATCAAATATACAATAGCCAAGTTGAAGACAAAAGTAGCAATGAAAGAAATTTAAAAATATGAAAGTGTTAAGGACAAATTTTGTTAAATTGAGGGAAAGGTGACAAAACTCAACGTCAATTTAACTTGAGGGACGATGCAGGGGTATATATAAATAATGAAATATAATGTGAAGCTATTTCTCTACTTACGTTTCGTCAAAAAACGAACTGTCTCTAACGAAATATCAACCACTTTATTCAAAAATTGAAATGAAAAATGAGAAAACAAAAGATCAACTATATTCAAAATGATATTTGATATGTAAGAGAGCATTATGTCTGGAATATATATATATATATATATATATATATATGACTCCTATTAATAAATCGATAAGAGAGAAGGTGATTCCTTAATCACGATAGGGAATGCGCCTTTCAAGAACTCTCTGTTGTGGTTTTACAGTTATTTCTGAATGACTGAACTTCAACATTCTACTTTCCTGGCAATGTCTAATAGCATTTCAAAACTAATTGATCCAAGCGTAAAGGTGATAAGAGGGAAGACATATATAAAAATGGTTTTAGACAATCCAATTTCCAATCATAAAACTTACCTGCACCTTTTCACAGTAATGGTATTTTTGGATGAAATAAATAAATAATGTTCGACAATCAAATGAAAGTATTATATTTAAAAAATGTCGACTAGACTAACCACATGTCTTACAATAACCTCATTTGCAAAACATATTGCCTAATTCGATATATTTAGGTTTTATATTTATTCGGTTTTTATTCATCTTGAATTTAGGTTTCAGAGGAAGGCCAACTAAAAAAAAGGATTTTCATACCCTACAAAGTGAAGAAAAAATGTTTCTGGAGTAGTAAACTTGCTGAGATGACAAAATTTCAGTATAGAAAAGACTAGAAAATTATTTCTTTCATCAAAGCATCGTAGGACATCAGAATTTATTGAAAAGGAAACAAATACATCAAACAAATTATCAATACATCATTACGATTAAACAATTATGCATAAAATATTGAAATATTCCTATAATTTTGTAAACGTGGTTTCCTAACAACCTACATTTCTTTCTTAAAACGCATGAAATTCATATCGAGAGTAAATTCATTATTTTTCGTATTTCATATCAAATTAGTTAAAAAATGAAAGCGGCATTGCCGGAGTGCAAAACAAATCAGTTTTACAGATTTCTGAATTTTGGGATCATTTTATTTGTTAATACAACTTATGATGCACTGTTT
>WOGJ01297311.1:0-10683 GCA_015342185.1 Leptinotarsa juncta
TATTTATGTACTGCAAGGCTTTCCATATAGCGTATGTTTCTCCAAGGAATACCGTGCTCTCTCTTGGTAGTTTGTACGAAGCTTGAAAACCTGCGATAGTGAAAGCTGATCCGACTTCGTCCATAGTTTTGGATGCATCTGTGTAGAGAAAGTTGAAATCTGGATATTGTTCTAGAAGACGATGAAATTCTGTATTGATTATTCCGTGGTTCATCTGACTTTTATCATATTCGATATTTGTAATAAAAGTTTTTACCAAGTGTTTTTACCAACATTCCATTCATTGAAATTTTGATTGACAGTGACATGCATTCTTCAACTTTCTTTCGTTAATATGTGGAAGAGATATTTCCTCATAGATGCATCTGTCGAAGAATACCAGTGGAAGGGCCCACAAAGTCTTACAATTCGAGTCCGTTAGATTTTTTGTATGGTCAACAATTTTTAGAACTCAGTCAGTAATTCTGAATGAGTAATAACAACTCATTAGGCACTGCAGATTGTTGGTAAATTACAACGAAAATGCTTCAGAATGTCTTAAACTGGTTTTAACATAACCCTGGCCAGAATTTAAAAATCCCAATTGAAAAAGACCCCAAATCAAATTTCTGGCATTCAAAATGATGAGATGCCGGACATAATAAACCCGTCGTCCACTCGTTTTTTATAATATCTATTCATTATGTGATAACTTTCCAAAGCCCTCTACCGTATCGGCAGTAAAATGCATTTCCATGTCGATTGTGGACAATACTATAAATCCCAATTAAAAACCCAAATGCAAAAATGATACATTTTAATTTCGACCTAAAAAATGACAACATTAATTTAAATTCAAAAATACAAACAACGAACGAGCACTCATAAATTATATCAATTAGGACATACAAATGGAGACAGACAGTTGTTATTAATGGGCGTGTTTAATTTCATAGTAAAAGCATTTTTATTAGGACTGACACAGGACACCATTTTTTAATTTTTGATTCGTATCGCGGGACCAGAGGAATGAATGGCGTTTTCGCCAGTACAAGTTCATTATTAGAAGGTCTTTTAATTGCAAATTGTCGTTGAATTATTTTAATACAGGTTTTTCTAGTGGCGGATTCAACTTTGGCGCCGGGTAAGGGGCTGGTAACATAGTCGTTGTCAACTCACAAGAAGTTATAATTCAATTTTTATCATAGATACAAGTAAAAAGTAGCTACTTTATTGATAAATATAAGTGCTGTACTTCAAAATACCTAACTTGAATAACAAAATCACTTGTACTTCAATGGGTACGTTTTCAAGCAGGTGACATAATGAAGAAACTTATTACTTACCTGCCATTTCTTGTAATGAATATGCAGCCACAATTTTCAAGCCATTATTACTTATATTGGAATTTTAAGTTTTTTTTAACTTAGTACATTATTACTAAAGTATAGTCGTTCAGATTGAGGTTAGGTCCAACTAGACGCTAGTGAAAACAAAGAATGCGCAAGTGTCACGACTGGCACGAAATGTGACGAGACATATGAAAGGTGGCAGATGTGGCGATGGCGCAGTAAAATTCAAACTTTTGATGCGTTTGTTCCCGAATAATACGTTTGCCATCAAAGTTAAATCAATTAAATATTGAAAATATTGAATAAAGTCTATATTATGACATAAAATATACAAAAACATTATGTTTAACAGTTTTAATCAGTGGTTCACCCAGGTCCTGGACCCAGCCCAGGGTGGAAGGGTCATGACCTCCCTCTGGGGAGGTCATTGTTATTTTCGGTTAATCTTATTAATTTTGTAATTGTTTTCTTCAGTGTTTTCAATTCAATTTATATTAGATTAGACAATGGAAGTCCAAACTGATGAAATACTTTTTCATTAGTGTAACTATTCATTTATATAGAAATAGTTGTTTCGAGGGGTTTTCCTCTCTAAAAGAGATTTTTATGTAAAATCTACATATTTCTGTAAGGAGTTTATTTTAAAATCAATTGATTTCTTTCTTTCTTTCTTTGCAATTGTGGCAGGAGGGTTTGCTGGCCAAACTTCAATGCTATGGCTTGTCAGATCATTTCTATGTATGGCTCTCCAGTTTCCTGAAAGGACGTTCCCTGCAAGTGGTCGTCGAGGGATATCTATCGAATATATCTACCATCAACGCTGGTATTCCCCAGGGATCCATATTACCTTCAACACTCTTTTTATTGCATATAACGACTTATTGGAAAAACAAGAATCCAATGATTCAATAATTCTTAATACAAAAAAAAGTGGGAATCTTCCAAAGAAAGGAAGGCAGTAATCAATTTGAAAATAAGTAAATATATACATGGATGTGTAGATCATGCAAAGAAGTAACTTTCAGGCAGAAACTGGAAGAAAGCTCTTCTGAAACAGCTTTCATATAAACATTGAATAACACGAAAGAAAAAAAAATCTTTCGAAACAAATACTTTCATATGAAGACTGAATTATACAGAAGATACTTTTCTCTCCTCAGTTTGTATTCCAAACAGTCGTTATGGTATAAAATCAGATATCATTCACAGGAGTTCTACTTCAAATGAATGGTAACAAATTGCAATTGCATGGAACACTGTCATACTCACTGGTAGACATCGATGTGTGCCAATCTGGATAACATTTTAGAAAATGCACACAATTCATTTATGATTTGCCATTTTTAATGTGACGGAATAAGTTTGATCTACTTATGTCATCGATGACATCGTAATGACATTCATTCACCTATTTGATTAAATCCCAGCCAGGAGAAATCTTATTTGAATTGAAGAGGTTATATTTTTAGTAGTAATTCATTTTTGGGAAAGAAAGTTTTTGGCTTTAGACTACTCCATCTTGATACAGAAAAAGATGTGGGAATCTTCCAAAGAAAGAAAGGAAGTTATCAATTTGAAAATAAGTAACTCTATACATACATGTTCTTCTTCTTGATCTTCTGATTCTTGTTCGTCTTGTTCTTCTTCAGCTTCATTCTGAGTACATGTAAACTGCGTTATTTGCGGTGTATCGCATGTCGCCTCGTGGGAATCAAACGGATCCTCCACTGCTGCTGATACAATATTAGATCTTAGATCACGACCGGCCTTGACAATGTGTACATGCCAGAGAACAAAACAGTCCGGCTTTTTTGCGATTACATTTATCACTGCACACCTTTTTGCAGTTTAGACTGGTTATAATAAATTGTTGACCAACCTGTTGACCAACATCAACCTGTAGGGTCTAGCTGATAATCAAGCCAAACTAAAACATGGTAATATACCCGAAAAAGATGTTGATGAGCAGCAACTGAGGTTGAAGGAAGACAAGGTAATTGTACTTTTGGTTGTTTACTTTTAGTATTTTTAACGAAACATGCATATTAATACTTATCTAAGCAGGTAGTTTTTTTAGGAACTCCGTACATAGAAAGAAGAAAGCGAATGCCGTTAGTGTTAATTTCTTGACAAGTTGAATTACTATTTTTTAAACTTCAGCACATTGAATTAAATTTAGTTTTTCAAACCCCTCCTGTAAAATGCAGATGTCGTATAACAGCCAGTTATTTCGTGTAAAAATAGTACATGATTTTGAAACTGCAAAAGTAGATACACTCTTTGATGAATATATTTCCGATTGATTTTGAGCTTTTCCATTCCTTTTAGAAAGAATATTTTTTTCAGTTGGAGTTTCAGCAGTGACTAATACGAGTAAATCTCTATATCTTCACCAACAACAATAGTTGTATTTGTCAAATTGAATTGATCTAATGCTGTTTCAATTATGAATACATCAGCATCATTATTAGCAATAGATTTTCAGCAGTAAATTTTTCTTTCAACATTGAAATTCAGAAATGCACCGTGACTTGTTGTGAGTGTTTGTAAAAAAAATTTTTTGACTGGTTTTACCTGTTATTCTTATAATTATAACTTATGTAGAAAAACAACGATGAAAATGAAAACAACTTATGTATAAATTATATTATGAGTGTGAGTTACAATGACCTATATAAAAATATTTTAACATATATTACAAACACAGAGATGTATACGTGGCGTACTCATGCATATTATGATTACAACTTTTACAACTTTTTGAATCGTTACCTCTCATAAACGGTGGCTCGTAGGAAAAAAGTAATTATACATTTTTTGTAGATAATTTTGTGATCTACAATTTTTGTCGAAAGTATTTTTATTATTAAGCTTACTGTTTTGCTGAAAATCGCGAAAATTCATTTCTTTACCTTTGACCTTGAATACAAATTTTTCCATACAAGGAAAAGTTGGAGAAGTTTCAAATTTCATTTTTAATCATATCTTACTCTTATTTTTTTGACTAATTCAATCGGACAAATAAGTCAATTCAATTTTAAGTCCTTTTTTGCGCATGACTTATATTTTTGTTGAATCTGTTCTAAATTCAACCTATCCGGTGCCGGTGATTAAATACGATCAATGTGGAAAGATAATAGATATTCCACTTCAGTTCAATACATAACTTTTTTATGGAGTGTCGTACCTAACTGATATAAACATAATATACATAATGAAGTCTGCATAAATTCGAAGTGTCCTGAAGATCATGAATCTTCTATTCTTTGATTCAAATTTCAGATGATTGAAGGTCATACAAAAAAATAAATCTCCAAGTCAAACCATTCATCATTCGTACCGAAAATGTTGAATGTGAAAGCTAATTTTCATAATTTTCAATAAAAAGTCAATTTATAGTTTGCAAATTGGGGAAAAAGTGAAACTATCATTTGAAAATGAAAATGATGATAAAGTATCAGTACCAACTTTTTGTAATCATATGAAAGAAATTTAAATCTACATATCTTGTCACTACGAGAAAAAATGAAAATTCGTTATACAGGCCATTGCTATATTCTAAACAAACAGTAAAAGATACGAATACGATTAAATGGAAAAAAGGCAACTGTCATCGGAAACAATACAATGGTTGAAGAAAATTTACGGGGATCTCGCCCTTGTCGAGTTGTACGGGGAAAACCAAAAATGCTGTTTTTATTTTTTTTCGAATGGAATTGTTATTTCAGAGAATATCAAAAAAATGGGAAATGAAAATGTTATTGTATTCGAAGTGTACTGTGACGATGTAATAATAAATATTTGATTAAACGTTTCCCGTTGTCTACATGGCCACCATCAACTTTTTTTAAAAAACATGTACCTGTCTTTTTTATTACATATATTGATGGGGTGATAAATTGACAAACCAAATTTATATCACATTTATTATTTTTGTAGCGTTTCGTTTGAAATAACCACCATCATCAGTGACAACCATCAAACAGAAGAACAATTTATTTTACCATGAATTTTTTGGGATAAAAAAACCAATACGGAAAATCAAAGCTACATGACGACCTCTTTGTTGAATGCACATAAGTTGTCGGTCCAGACAATTTCTGTGGCAATTTTCTAGCATAATAGGTGTAATACTAATATCTATACTTGGTATTGATGAAAATGTATCCTTTATGTATGCCAGATAAAAAATTCGAAGGAATAATATCTGGGAATCGAGCAAGCCAGATAATTGGTCCATTGCTTTCAATCCATTTTCTTGGGAATATTACATCTATTGCTGCATTTTGGGGAGGAGCGCCTTCTGTTGAAAGTATTGTATATCGGATATTCAGTGGCATTTCATCTAAGTAGCCATCAAATTCATTGAATAGAAAATGAAGATGCATTTCACTATTCAAATTATCGTCGTAAAAAAAGGGCCAAGAATTTTGGTTTCCACAATTCCCAACTGAACATTTATTATGAGAAATAGGTTTCCCTACATGAATGTTGATTTGTATTATTTCCACTATAATAGATATTTCTGTTAAACCAACTAATGGTGGTGAATTTTAATTTGTCCATATTATTTTTTTACAAATATTTCCAACTTCCTTATTTCTACGTCTTAATAACTTCGTAAATCATACTCTCCTTCCGTAATCCCTTTCATTGAGGTAATGAACTTTGCGTATTCTGTACTTTGTATTTGTTCTTTTTCGAAATATTTCTGGTGGATTATACATAAATCCCGTTTCCTGGGATAACATAATTTTTGTAACTGGGCAATCCTAAATAAAAAAAGGTGTTTTCACTGTGTAAATTTTTATGTGGTAATGTTTGCTTACCCATCACATTTATTTAATTCCTCACACTTCCAGTAAGCAAACATGTTCTTGTTTTCTTTCTGTCAAATGCACCATATTCCCTCAAATTTCTTTCTAATCATCTAAACATTTGGATGTTGGGAATACAACGATTCGGGTATAGCTCAACATACATGTTTCCTGCCAAAAGAGGATTTCTATTTGATTTTGCATAACTAAATAACATATCTAACCTTTCATTTGAATACATATTTGATATGTTCATGAACGTCTGACAGTTCTCAACAGATATCAACAACGCATTCACTTTTCCAGCTATAGAAACCTACGCGTTTGAGATGGTTAATGAATTGATATGCTATTTGATCATACCATATTATACAACAATTGAATTTCGACCAGAAACTGATATTTTAGTTACTTCCCGGATTGAAAATGATAAGAATATTACAAATTATAATTGATTAGGGAATTAATTGGGTTGTCTGAATTATATTCTGTAGAAATTGAAACAATTTACAAAAGAAGTAACGACAGGGCCTTAATTTAAAATTACTATCACTGATGATGAAACGGTCTGCATATAGGCTGATTCATGGTTGATGACACATTAAACGTTTCTGGTAAACTAGACAACGTATCACTTTTGAAACTCATTGGAGAGCATTTTGGACTTCTCTATCCAAATAAAATATTTTTCACAATGAGGTGTTGCCACTTCCAATAGAAAGAAGTAGCAACTGTGATTTTTCAATGGAACATCCTGTATTGTGAATCTACAACAATTACCCGACACATTTTCTTGATATTTCCATATACCTGTCTCTTACTGTCAAAACGTTATTGATAGTAACGTTGTGGTATTGTCCTAATAATATTGACATTTTCGTTACTTCAGAAGTTTCAAATAATCCAAAACGATGAAAAAAATCAATTCTATTATTATTTTTAGAATATGTGACAAAAATTTCAGAATAACATGTAAGAAAGTTCGATGGATGGTATCCTCAAGAAACTCATGCTATTTCAGAAAAATTTCAATATGTTTGGGAAAATTTTAAAAAACACGAGAAAACTTGAAAGTTGAAATAAAGATATGAATAATTATGAAAAAGTAAAACAATTATGTGGAATATATCAAAATATATATGTTCTAATCGCTGGCCGTTTACCTCCCAGCACTTCAAAATGCGAGTGTTGATTGATTTCGTCGTGGCAAATCTGATTTCATTGGGATCCAAGTCTTCAAATGTTTGTGTGATCCTCTCTAACAATTCATGTCTCCAACGAATTGGTGGTTTGTAAAGTTTTTCTCCAAACATTTTTCACAGATGAAATCTAATGGATTAGGATCGGATGGTCTCGCTGGCTAATTCCATATTTCCAAGCGCCGATCGTCGAAAAGGCTGCAAGTTATGCGCTCACTTCTCTAGTATAGTGTGGTAGTAGGTACTAACATTTTCCATATCCTTCGAGTGGCAGATTATCGACGAAGCTCTCAACAGTATTCTCCAAAATATTCAGGAAGATTCTAGATGTTAATGATTCCTCGTATATTGTCTACCCCCATTTTGTTGTACATTGACATGCAGAATACATTAAAACTGATGTTTTTTTTTAAATTCGCCTTCTTTTGTCACGGAAGAATTTTCCTTCTCTGGAAAATTTCGATTCTTCAGTGCAAATAATTTCATTTTGAAAAATGGATCTTCTTGAATGAGTATAAACAACATTTAACAAAATTCAACTTTCTATTGAGGGTCTTAAGGCTTCGTCAGCACTTCTCATCGTTGACTCAGGAAATGCGTGACATTAATCTGGTTGTCTTCATAAGTTACCGGTCGAGGCAAGTTTCTTCATCCTGTTGAAGTTAATCCGAATGCATTGAAATTGTTCTGGATTATTCGTATACATTTCTTAATGTTCATTTGCGATAGATTCAGATACATTTCGTTAAACTTTCTACACGTCCTGCTGATGATTTTATCATACTGTTCAAGAATGATAAACAAAGTAATCATGACCTGCTCACAAAATACCGAATGGGAGTATCATTCTGAAGGAACATTTTCACAAATAAATGCTCATAAGTTCGAAACTTCTAGTTAGGTATACGCATATCATACATAAAAAGGAAGCAAATTGCAACAGTTTCCTGAATTTGTAATAATGCACAGGGTGATCTATTAAAAATAATCAACTTTCAGTCACTTATTCAAGCAAACGAAAAAATTGTATTTTTTACCACACTGCATTGAAGTAACGAAGGAAAGGCTGAAGTATGAAAGCATCTAAGTGTTATCTGACTCTAAACTGAAAGATATTAGAATTTTCAAAAGTCATGATTTCCAAAGAAAAAAATTGATTCATATTTCGAAAACGGTAACAGGGAACTATTGAGGAAAGTTTTCCGGTAATTGTTGTAGATTCCAAAAATAATATTATATACAGGGTGTTCCATTTAAGAAAGCAACGTTAATACTACTTTCCAATGAAACTGGCTACACGGCTACACCGCATTGTCAAAAACATTGTAGTTCAAAACTGTGTTTTTCAATGTCAATGAAACCCAATAATACTAAGTAGAAACTGAAAGTACACGGCAGAATTGATTTTTGATACATATTTTTTTTTGTCAACTTATTTTGAAGGACTATTTTCCCAACATAATAAATATATTGTCTTCGACGCGTGTTTCGCTTACTAAGTTAGCATCATCAGGAGTTGTTCGATGATTTCTCGATGATGCTAACTTGGTCAGCGAAACACTAACAGCATTTGTGTTCTGGTGAGGGGAAAAGTGTTTTCAATAGGTTCACATCACCTCAGAGATTCCAAATTGTACTTATCAAGTATGCTCAAAATTATATTTTTTTTAAAAAATCAAGAAGTTCAAGTAAGAAATTACCATCATTTTATCATTCGTAAGAATGTAATTGAGATTGACTAGACATCGAGGTTAGAAATTTTGTTAGCGAATTTTCTTTTAAATTTACATGTAAAGATTGTTCAATCGAAAAATCGCTGAAACAATATAAAGACAAGATGGCTAACTACAATGAACAGAATTGATGAAACTGAGAATTTACCCTTCTTGGCCTTCTATTCTACAAAAAACTGTCTTTCTGGAATAAGCCGGGTCTTTTCGAAAAAATCGGAAAGAGTAAGAGATACGAAATCGGCTGAATCACAAAATATTTTTTTCATTTAAGAGGCTATTTGAATTACTTTGAAATTTAAAAAATTCCTTTCAGTTCCGAAGATATTCAAAATGATCCGAAATTTTGTTCAACGTTATTTGAGGAGATATGAAAACTCAAAAAGTTTTTTTTTCAATTTTCCTTTTTCAAGGTGTAGAAAATGGCATTCATAAATGTTCACACAATGGTAGATCAAATATTGTAGATCAATCAGTTCAGGATACGTGAAAGAGAGAATTATCGTAAATTTTCAAGTTTTCAAACAACCTTGATTTCGAAGTTTATTGTCCTTCCTTATGAACCAAGATACATAACGAATAACATCGTATTTTCGAGAATTTGAACATGAAAGTAACATTCAAAACTCCTTGTTTACTTCAACAAGGCAAGATGTTGGAAAATGAAAAGTTGAAAATATATGTAATGAGCTGTGAGGAAGAAAAATATATTGGTCAGACAAAACGAACTATTAAAACTGGTTTTGAAGAGTACATATCACAATATACGAATTTGAAGACCAGAAATATCTTTTGTTGCTCAACACGCCTTGGAGAATGGCTATAGAATAAACAAAAACTTTCTGAAGTTGTTCAGATTGGTACATGATCCTAGAATTTTGGATGCTTTCGAAAGTCAAAGTATGACATGAGAAATATGAACAGTAACAAAAGTCCGATTCCAAACAGACTATT
The DNA here is from genome assembly GCA_015342185.1 of Leptinotarsa juncta. NCBI lineage: Eukaryota > Metazoa > Arthropoda > Insecta > Coleoptera > Chrysomelidae > Leptinotarsa > Leptinotarsa juncta. The sequence continues at coordinate 10,032 of WOGJ01297311.1, forward strand.
ATTTTCCTTTTTTATAGTCACTCTTTTGAAATTTGCGGAAACTTTTGCAAGAGAGTTTTCTGCAAATTTCTACCGGAAATCATTAATGTATTTCGGAATATGTAAAAAATTTATAGGAACTTTCACGAAAAAATTTTCGGTAAATTTATTGATGTGTATCGGAAAGTGAAATTGTGATAGTGTCCTGTTAGATATTAGCTGAGAAATTAGCGGTGAACGATTTGAAAAAGGTGCTCGTTTTAGATTTATTCTACGCCAGGGGTTCCATTTCTACTTTTCATATATTTCAGAAACTAATATATGGAATGTAACGTGTTTTTAATATAATTCTAAAAGTTTTAAAATACTAGGATGGCGCCGCGAAAAAACACTCTGTAGGTATATTAAATATTCTCACACATGCTAAATCATTTATTTCGTTCTACGGTTGAAATGAACGATTTCAATTGTGGCCTGGGTCTGCGAATCTTATGGGAAAAAAAGTAGCTACGGTAAAACCCGGAAAAAACTCAATTTAGTAATTTCCGAAAATATTCAATTTTCCAAATTTATAGCCTCGGTGCATCGTACTGTAAGGGGCGATCTAGTAAAAGTTCATTTACCTTAATATTCGGCAATTAGCGATAATGCAATAATGCTGATTGGCAATATT
>WOGJ01297405.1:0-11737 GCA_015342185.1 Leptinotarsa juncta
CGAGAAGTGCCGAATTTATTGGAACTATTCGTTCCCCACCCTCAGGCTCATACAAGCTAATAAGCCTGATGTGGTCCTTCTCGATCACTAGACCAAAACGATATTTGTCGTGGAGTTTTCAGTTCCTGACGAGACGAATATCGTCAGAGAAGAGGAGGAAAAACGGATAAAATATCGAGATTTTCTCTTCGAACTCCGCAGACTCTATCCAGATCACTCTATCAAGATGATTGTTCTCATTATTGAAGGCCTTGGTGGAATGATGTCCTCTCTACTTTCGAATCTTGAAATCATACCGGCTTGCCGCACTAAGGCAGAAATCTTAGCCGCACAGATGCAGATCGCTGTCATTCTTGACTCACTGCGCTCGCCCAGGGCACATGATTTTCGGACCCAATGATCACTTATCCCACGGTGGGAGGAGTGGTCATTGGTTGACCGAATGTATCGGCGCTTCGGGGAATAGGGCCTGACCAGCGCACACTACGGTGAAAAAAATAATATTATTATTATACGAGCAGTTTTGGAAGTCACTTTCATGTTGAATAAATGAAACTGAAGAATTTTTGAGTGTACGTCTTTCTGAATAGTCAAAGTTTTACCAAGGCACTCTTCAAATTTTATCTTGCTAATCAACTCAACAACTATGTTCAAAGGGTGTTCGTTACTTCAGCTATATCCATGTTAACATTTTAATCGATATCATATTTTTATTTGTTCTAAGGGAATGTGACCAGACAAGAAAATGAACCCCGTAATTTTTTGTTGTGGGCAATGGTGGGAGCTGTCAGCCATATCGGTATTTCACACTAGCCAATTGTGCCCACTGGCACTCAATTACAAGTGTAAAGAAGGTAAATATTAGGTCAATAGGACAATAACGCCAGGAATAACTTCGATGACCCTTATAGTACAAGGTAATAATTCGTAAAGATGCTTTCAAAAACATTAACTCAGCTTTCGAAAAATAAGTTTTCGTCACCTTCTGATTATGCTTATTTGGTAGGCGAAATTCGCGTCGAGAAAGAGTTTTGTTTGATAGAGAGAAAAGTGTTTTTTATTAGATCCACGCCAAGGATTCTGATGTCAACTGATCAAACAATTTGATTGAATTTTTTTATCAATTTTTGATTAGTATCTACTCATTTTATTCCATAAAAATACCTAAATCAACTATCATTGAGTGATTATGATTCCCAACAATGAAAATCAATCAATATTTCAATGTCAGTGGGTGTAATAGTGAAATAAATATACGTCAAATTTTATTAGTTTAGACTTCCATTGTCTAATGTGATATGAAAATAATTTGAAATATTTGAAAGAACCGATACAATGAATAGCTGGAGATGATTGTGGATACTGACAATCGAAACGTCGTGAAGTTACTTGGCTTGGCTTTTCATTTCCTTTTTTTTGTTTCATTGTTCAATTTTCAATTTTTTGATGGTAATTTGTTTCATTATAATTTTATTTCAGGGTTGTTTTGCTTGACATAATTATTATTTTCAGAAGTTTATTTTAATTTTCAATTGTATTGGTTTTTTCAGGGACTTCAAATCATGTTTGATCTTATTGGACAATGAAAGTCCGAACTAATGAAATTCACCATGAAACATTGTCAACCTCTTTTAAACGAATGAATATACTTTGTTATCGATAAATTTTTGCATGCAAATAAATATTTAGACAACTTTTTCATCTTGATTCCTTGAAAAATCATATTATTTATGTTCACAAAAAGGTTTATTATATGTTCTTGAGGAGTATTCGATTCCGAGAGTTTCATAAAGATTGTATCTGAAACTCAATAACTCATTTAGAATATTGATTTTTATGTTGATAACTTTCCTTGTATCGCTCTCAAGAACCCTCAATGTTTCCTCATATACTATCTGCTACAAAGAGTTTCAAACGTCCCATACTATTTTTCAAACACTCTGAAAGCACCCATACAAGTAATCCATTGTATCCTTCATCGAGACGACGCAAAAGTCAATCTTTACGCTGAAAAGTATCCTCCTATCTCTAGCACACTCGAAAAGGAGCTTTATTTCGTTGCATTTGTGAGAAAGAGTCATGACATGCTTGTGAATGGGGCGCTCGAGAGTCCTTCAAATATGAATCTCGATCCATGAAAAAGCTATACCTTATATTTTTCATGCCGCAGCTTTTGTTAGGTGATGCATCAACCAGTGATTCTGGATTATGGTGCAATATGTAAATTTGTGGTTGTTATAAATTCACTCTTTGGGGCATGTGTGTTTGGCACGATAGCTGCAGAGAATACCTAATGAGATGAACGGGACCACTCTCAAAAATATCGTAACATTTGTAACAATTATGCAGGAAATTTGTCGACTGGAATGAAAAACTATTTAGAAGCCCAGTTAGAAAGTACCTATGCATATAAGAGATTTGATTCATGCTAATTTTTATTGAATATATGACTTCAAATTATGTTAAAGAATTATTTTCGAATCAATCGTTGGAAGTTGGGAGAAAGAGAAAAATATAGGCTAGTTTATTGTATTCAGTGCAGAGAAGAACAGAGAACTTCAAGTACATTCTTGAATTAGATTTGATTATTGAACAATGAAATGGCCAACTCACATTTTTGCTAACTTTTTGCACTCAAATATTCTGCTTATTCAATGCAATAATATAAAAAGAACAAAACTTACTGCCAAGAATACACCAGATGTAAAATAGTTTTTTGTAATGAATTCTTCAGTTTCTGGAGAAAAAGCACCATCTTTATTAAAAAAATTGTGGGAACTTCTGAAAGAAAAAAAGAAAGGTTGGGAATCAGACGTTGAAAGGTAAGACCTCGTTAATCCTTAGCTCGCACAAGTTTCAATTTCTGAGGATTGTCGTTCATAGGGGTGCGTCGGGGTGATTAACGGATAAACAAATTTTTTAAAAATCTTGAGCGATCATCAATATGGCTTTCATAAATATAAATCAACAGGCTACCTTCTATCGTTGTGCTTGATATTTCTAAGGCTTTTGACCGTATGTGGCATGAGGGTTTGCTGGCTAAACTTTGATTTTATTGCTTGCCCGATCATTTTTGTGTATGGCTCTTCAGCTTCTTGAAAGAATATTCCCTGCAAGTGGCCGTCGATGGATATCTCTCGAATACTTTCAATCAACGCTGATGTTTCCCAGGAATCCATATTGTCTCCAACCTTCTTTTTATTATATGACAACGACTTACTGAAAAAAACCAAGAGTCCAATATATTGCTTTGCTGACGAAAGCACACTTTCCTCGTCAATTCATTCAGATTCCAGGACATCAGCTGCGGATGCACATATTCACCGAAGGGGATCTAGAAGTAATTTCGAATTGGGGTAAGAGTAACCAGGTTCAATTCAATACCACAAAAATCCAAGCATCAGTTTTCTCCAATAAGATAAATGTTTCCGAACTGGATATAATGATGTCAGGTCAGACATTTTAGCTTTCTGCTTCTATTAGTTTGTTGGGGGTTGAAATGGACACCAATATGTCTTGGCACAATCTTGTCGCCAGGATAGCATAGAGTGCTTTTCAAAATCTTGGAACACTGTTCCAAACCAGAAAATTATACACACTTCATCCACTTTTGATGCTTCTTTGGGGAATTGTTCTCATTTGTATAGCTCATTGAGGAAATCCAAATTCCTTGAGCTATGTACCGACTACCAGAAAATGAATGCAATTTCTGTTGCTCTCGTTATCGCAGGTTTATAGAAAATTTTGCTGGGATATCTCGTCCCCTTATTGAACACACCAGAAGGAGTGTTGCTTCTGTGATACAGGAGTATTACAGCAGGCACATGACGCAAAAGTAGTATCCATCCTAACGGATGTTGATTCGTACGCCTATGGTGCGGTCATAGTTCAAAGAGGAATAGCTGAAACACATTCAGTAGAATACTCTTGACAAAGGCAAAATTCAAGAAAAAAGCGAGAGGCCCTTGCCACAGTGGGGGCAAGCGCAATAGAAGTTACATCGAAAGATGTCATGTAACATTATACACAGACCATCAACGACTTCGATTTTTACTGAGTCTTGAATCTCCAAACGGACCATTAGTAAAATGGTTCTTGCAAATACAAGGACATACTCTTCATATCAAATATCTGTGTGGAAAGTGAAATGTCTTTGCCGATTTTCTCTCAACCTCTTCTTCAAACTCATGGTGTTACGTCTAACTGCGCCGTTTGTATGGTTGCCACTGACATTCGAGAAGAGCAAGCAACTCAAGGATCCTGATATCGCAAAAATTATTGAGAGCTTCGAAATCCCCAAATATATTACTGTGAAGAAGCTCAGCTGATGGTACCATTCCATAAGAGGGAAAGAATAATGCAAGAATATCATGATGAGCCCACTGCTGTCCAATATGGCGTTAAGAGGACATATGCCAGAGTAGACTGAAAATATTATTTTGCCGGTATGAGATATTACTGATCATGTCAAGAACTGTGCGGATATATCGCAAACAATCAGAAACTTGTGAGTTTGCTGACAATGCCTATTTATGTCCAGAGGTTTGAAACCATTGTTATAGATCTGTTTAGTCCTCGTGAATATAAACATTAATTTTTGAAAAACACTACTCGTGTGAAAATTCTCGCCGGTCAGCTATTCTCGATATTGATATTCAATACATATACCTTTCCACTAGTTTCCCAGTGAACATTATCAGAAAAGATTTTAGAGTGCAGTTGTATACTGCTGTGGATGCGATACGTGAGCTCCTGGAAAAGGACGGCCGTCCAAGCTGCAGAATTCCGATAGCAACCATGGAAGTCAACCACTAAGGTGAGTGTGGGAGATTTTTGTCATTGGCGATATACATGTGTATATGAATATATATTTCAATACTATACAGTCCACTGCTCATTAATTCTTGCCCAAGATCTTTTTAGACCCCTACCAGAATCCGACGAAAGCAAAAAAAATAGATCTTCATAGTCGAAGACACTTCCACTTAATGGATTGAACTGTTCGCTTTCGAAACTGCGACTGGAGAGAGATGCGCCGAAGTCCTTCTGAAGAAAGAATGAACTCATCTTGGACAATGGAGTTCAGTTTATCTCCGAGGTGACGCAGAAAGTACGTTTTCCATTGAATGTGAAACAATCCCTGAAACTAACATGGCAGATTTATGAAACAGAGACCTGATACCCAAACTGGCAATACTATTGAAAAATGAGCATAAGTCATGACCTCACATGCTGCCAACTACGCTATAAATACCATTAAGTGTAAGTGCTTACCTCCCATTTGGTCAAGAATTGAGAACTCTCGACGAAGTTCAAAATGATCTACATGCAATCGTGGACTCCCATAAGTTTATCCCACAGATTACTTCATATTTATACTGTATGACCATCACTTGTCAAAATACAGGAAGTAATTCTGATGTACAAGATCGTCACAAAAATAATTCCGAAGCAAGGCGTACAACAACTAAGTACTCCCTATATTGAAGGGGTTCAAATTTGAGTAGAACTCCATACACCTCAAAAACTAAGAAAACGGCCAAGAAGTTCAACACACATTGAGATGGACCGTATATTATAACCAAAGTCATATCAACCTCAGGCTACCAGGTTGCAGCTCCTGATTCATTGGACACTCCTTAAGGTAATTGTCATATCAACGTATTGACACCATATTACGGACACAAAGAGCAGAAGTCCGTCAAAGGAGTACGTAAGAGACCATGAAAGAAGTGAATAATCAAAGATTCGTCGTGATCCTTCCTGTGTCGTGAGCGGAACACGAGGAGTAGCACTGTAACAACCTAATTATTTCGAACGCGGAACTAACCCAATTTTGTCATCAACATGACGAGCGAGGAAAGGAGTGGCAATCGGCCACTGAAGTCGTAGTGATATCTGAACTTTGTTTCGTTTACTAATAAATATTTTCGCACCGTTATAAGTCATCTATACTCTTTGAAACATATCTCAACGAAATCAAAAAAATTCTTTCAAATGAGAATGATTGATGTCAATAATCATGGTAGAGCTGTCAATCAACACATTTTCAAATTATGGAGAATGATTATCAATATGGTCATGATGACTTCATCCATTACCAATGATGTCAAAAGCCAACTGAAAGATTAATAATTCTAGTAATTTGAGCACAAGAACGCTGTCTACGATTTGAAACGAAGGCAGTGAATTAACAATAACATGAAATTTTGCACATACTTTATGTAAAACTCACTCATCATTAATAGAATGTAATTTACCTAAATCAAGGTGGAGAAACATTTTCATTGAAAGTCAGTGAGGAAAGTTATTCTTGCCAAGGAACCTTCATGCCCTTTTCAGTCGTTCGAACTGGCAGGAATGAACCCTTTATGACGAGACTCCCGAAAGTCCCATTTATCCAGAGATAGGTGAGCCATTTTCATTAATATGAAAAGTGACATGAGTTTCATCTGAAATGTTTTGATAGAGCGAAGCGTGTTTCACATTTTTTGTACCGTGTTGAAGATTACGAAAATAAATGTTTATGTTTAGTTGTTATGGATAGTTTTATATCTAATAATTATGTGAAGTGCATAGATAGAAGCTCATGTTATTTGTTTATATCACTTTTGAAACATTCAAAAATTTGTTCTTCAGTTTTTTCAAATTACATTAATAACAATAATTGATTATAATAATCCTGACTGACTGAAGTTTTGATCTCCTTTTGCTGCGAGTAAATGAAACATTTCATTTTGTAAGCAGAAAAATATATTGAATCTATTTGTAGACCTATTTAAGAAGGCCCATAGCAAATAGATAGAGCAGCGAGTCTTTGAATGTACTTGTAATTGGATTATGAAGTGTATACCATTTTGTTGAAGAACCCATAGGAATGAAATTGGTGGCTTTGGTGGGACAAGTTGTTATAATGAGAATTGTAGTGGATTCAGTGGTATGGTGATACATGGGACAGTGATTTCAACAAGAAAGCTTCGAAAACAGCCGGCGATAGTTTTCTTAATCAATAAAAAAGGTGATAGACAAATTACAGAAACATCAATAATAACAAAAATCAACACAATTGAATAGAATAAGGAAGAAAAAACTAAGATTTTGTTGTTGAAACAACTCCAGAAATAACAAATGCCAGAAATAACTAGAAATGTTAACAAAAAAAGCAATAATGAATAAAAAGAAAGTAGAAATATAACAAACTTCTGAATTCTCTTCTGCAATGAGAATTGTAAAGGAAACGCTCCCAAGAAAAAAAAAAGTTCGTCTTTGATATCAGATTAGAATCATATTAGACAATGAAAGTCCGAACTACAATTCCATTATAGTGATCAAAAAATTATCAGAAATATTATATTGCATTGAAATGAAAATATTGTTCTCAATGTTATGATTTTCTGTGTCGCACCCCTACGAAAGACAACCCTCAGAAGTCGAAACTTGTGCGAGCTAAGGGTTAACGAGGTCTTACCTTTTAACGTGTGATTCCTAACATATAGTTTATCAAAATGTTTCATCATCTGTTTAGAATAATTTTCCGTGCCCCTCTGCCAGAGACAGATTAAGGCAAAAATATTAGTCATTTCTGAGAATTTAGTGCCTATTATTTCTATTTATTTATCTACCTAAGCCCATATCGCCAGGGGTTATTGGCTTCACAATGATTACAATAAATGAACAGAAGGAACTTGAAATTTATATTTCATGTAGGAAATTGATGTCTTTCAGAAATTGGGATAGTTCATTATTTGACTGACCATTCAGTACCAGTTTTAGATCTTCTGTCATTTCATTTGCTAACGTCTTTTCTGTGTATAGCGGTCACCTCACTACAGTTAATGTTGTTCACAGATGTCTGTGTCCAATTCGTAGTCTTGATAGTGTTGTTTGACATACAGACATACAGTTGATTCAGTGAGGTTACTGTACTTAATGACTTATTGTACTTATTATTGAACATTGAGAGATACAATGGAGATTTATGTATTGCAACGCTTCAAGAATTGCTATCAATTCTGCAGTGTAGATAGAGGATGACGATGGTCATGAATTTTGCATAGAATTCATTTGTGGTGAAAGCGGCGCCAACACGTCTGTGAAAAAGAGCTGGTGGGTTCGAAATGGTTGTATAATTTATGCGAATTATTTTTTGAGAATTGTGGAGTGAATTTAGTATTGTTTGTGGCTGTTCACGGTAATGTTCGTCGAAGGAAGGAGAACAGTCCATTTCAGATAAATGAGCGGTCTTGGATATAGTCAAATTAGGCTTGGAAGAAATTCGATTCAGGCGTTCGTAAAACGGAAAATCAGTTTTTTTCTGATGGTTATAGTTTTTTTGAAATCTTCTGGCAAAAACCTTTTTGTGTGCTGGATTGTTGGGATAGGCTGAGATTTTAGAAGCGTATATCATCGCTAAATATTTGCTCTGCTAATGGTGGTTCTCCTGCTCCGCAAAGAATGCTTCTGATCAGGCTATTTTCATTCATCATACAGCTATTCTCATAGTTTTATCAAGCACAGGCACCGCTTTTGGAGCATCTCAAGGATTTTCCTGTAGTGCTCGTGTTTTCTCCTTAAAAGACAGGTTTCATTATATTGAAACCAGCTCGACATGAGACAGATATTGCAGATGTGCGACTTCCATGAATGTTTGTGATCGAAGGTCAAGCCTAAGGAGAGTTTATCCTCTATGTTTTCATGAGTTTCTGAACAGGGTGGATTTTTTTTTGAATGGGGGACCTTGGTTGTCTCGATTGAGAATTGTAGTCCAGTTTCCTTACTCCATATCTCGATGTTGTACGCTGCTTTCTGAAAGAGGTTACGAATTGATATACATTTTTCCCTTTGCATATACCAACAAATCATCGGCGTAGAGCATTGCGCTAAACACTAGTCGACATTTTTGTATTAGTCCATTTGTGCCAATAAAGAAAAGTGTTGCTCTTAGATCGGAGCCTTGAGGAGTTCCGTTTCGTTGTACTTCTGGTTTGAAAAAATTGTTCTTGAATCTTAATATATTACCATTAATGTGCCATTTTACAGAATTCCTCAGTATATCGTAACGCCATGCAGTATCGAATGCCCTGGTAATATCGAAAAATATCGGAATGCATTCTTGCTTACAAGAAAACGCTTCATAAATGTCGGATTCCAAAGATATTAAGTTATCTAGAGTGGAACGATGTTTCCGGAATACGTATTGCTCTGGTGATAATAGATTTTATTTCCCAAATATTATCTTATTCTTCTGTTGATGATTTTTCGATGATTTTTCACATACTACAGGTTAATTAAATCGGTCTGTACGTTTAGGTATCGAAATGGTAATGGATTTGTGCCATAGTTCTGGAAATTAATCTGTTCGCCATATAACATTGTACAAATTCAATAGAATGTCTTTGCCGCTGTAATGAAAGTGACTAGAATATCGTCGGGCCCCGGAGAAGAATTTTTGGTGCTGTTTATTGCATCGACTAGAGTATCTACAGCGCTATTCAAATTCGTTTTTGTACATGGGGATCTTGTAAACGATAAGATATAGAGTGTCGGTTGAAGTGTGGTGAAGTTACGTATTATAGAGACCTATTCAATGATGTGAAAAAATCGAATATAGCTCTTTTGGTTCTGGAGATATACAGGAGAAACCAAAAAATCCCAAATTATTTTTTGCCTATATATCTTCTTTATTCGCAGACATATTGAAAATCTGTCCAAATTTTGCTATTGGCAATTGATGTGAGCTGTTAGAATATATGTTGATTCATATTTATATAGGGTGTCATCTGACTTGGGCCACTCCCATCTTTGAATTTTTAAATACGCACAAGTTTTTTTTAATAGTTTTTGGATCGCAGACGTTCACTTCATATTGAGAAATTGAATTTTATTTTATATTCCACGATGTTTCGGTAATAGTTGATTATAATTGGGTGAATTATTCTCATTTGAATTACGGCCCTGGAAATAGGTTGACTGAGTTGAATAAAAACACAATAGCAACTTTCACGTCTCTCTATGTACTGTAACTTTTCGATAGTTTTTTTTCACTTTTAGGTACCTAATCATATTTTTTCATTGCTCTGAGGGATTTCTTCAATTAACTTGGAATAAGAAAATCTTTTATGATTATCTGAAACATATCTCCAACAAAAATATATTATATGTATTTTTATGAGCAGAAAAAGAAACTATACCAATGATAACATCCGAAAAAAACACTATTATTATTATTAAAATTGAAATGCAGTAATTTATAGTCACAAAATGATTAATGGCGCAATAAATGTTAGAATTGGAGTCCTTCCATTTCGAAACAAATAATGGGCCAATAAGATGGCCTGCAAGATCACCGGATCTTACTATTTTAGACTATTTTCTATGGAAGACATTGAAAAATAGGATTTACGCTGGCAGAGATATAGAAAATGTAGAAGACCAGATTGAGGATTTTGAATGGTTTCGCGACAACGCAGCAAATAATATGAAATAATAAGAAAAACCGAGTTCAAAAATGTCTCAAAATGGATGGACTCCAATTCGAATATTTATTGTGCCATTAATTTTTTTGTGTATATAAATTACTTCATTTCAATTTTTATTACAACTAGAGTATCCGTTTTGGATGTTATTATTGCTATCATTTCTTTTTCTGCTCATAAAATTACATATAATATATTTTTCATGTAAATATGTTTCAGATAATCATAAAAGGTTTTCTTATTCGAAGTTAATTGTAGAAAACGCTCATAGCAATGGAAAAAATATGAATAGGTACCTAAAAATGAAAAAAAAAACTCTCGAAAACTTTACGGTACATAGGGAGACGTGAAAGTTGCTATTGTGTTTTTATTTAACTCATTCAACCAATTTCCAGGGCCGCAATTTGAAAGGGAATAATTCACACTATTATTATGAAATATTACCGAAACATCCTGAAATATGAAATTGAATGTAATTTATCAGTATGAAGTGAACGTTGACGATACAAAAACTACAACAAAAAATACAGGTCCGTATTTAAAAATTCAAAGATGGGGGTGGCCCAAGTCATATGACACCTGGATAAAAGATTCATGAATATATTCTGAGATCTCACATCAAGTGCCAATAGCAAAATGTGGACTGATTTTCAATATGTCAGCCAATAAAGAAGATGTAGGCAAAAGAACCAAAAGAGCTATATTCTATTACTTTACATCATCAAATAGGTCTCTAAAATACACAATTTTTCCGCCTATTGTCCGTCTATTTGTATGATATTTAGTGCTAGAGCATGAAAAATACAACTGGCATATATCTTATATACGAGTTTCGATGTATCCATCAGAGGGATACCTACCATTTATAGAGAATATTAATTTGAGAAATATTTCTTTGCATAATTTTAATTTGATGAATATGACTATTGAATGCTCCTTCCCACACCACTACTCCATATCGGATGTGACCTTCCACAAGCGAGTATTATAACTGAATTTGAATAAAATGGTCCTCAATTTATCGGCGATATATTTAATATGCAGGTCCCGTTTCAAATTAGTGTCGAGAATTATTCCTAAGAATTTTGTTTTCTTTTCAGGAAAGATATGAATGGAGAGTGTGTATTTTCTATAAATGTTATCTAATTTGGTACTGATGAGCCTCAGGGCAGGTGTCTTAAGGCGAAACACATGTGTTTACCAGGAAAGATGGCAATTCTATGTGAGTACAATTTGTTACCATTCATTTAAAGTAGAACTCA
>WOGJ01297452.1:0-11823 GCA_015342185.1 Leptinotarsa juncta
CAGCCAATTTTCTGTGGCATTTTATGCATTTATTATTTGAATTTTGGGAGAGCTCGACAGTCACGTCCGAACCGTTCGGCATATTCGACATACTAGTTTGTAATGTCACTACACTACTTGCAGTTTTCACGGATAAGTTGGTACAGACATCGACAAATGAAGTATTGTTGGATTTAGAATGTTATTCTCTATCAAAATAAGTAAAAATATATAGGAAGTCCCATATAAATATCAAAAGTTGGGATCATTTCCGGTCAAACCGGAAGTACGGCAAATCAATTAAATATGTGAAAAAATGTTAATTGAACTATAATACAACACCCCTAATACAACACGCCTTATAAATGATATGAACTGATTAGTAACATATCTGCAAACAAACGAATTACAGCAAAAAATGTAATTTTAAAATTAACAGTGTTTCTCATCTCCGGAAAATAGACAACTGTGCACTGTTTACAAATTCCTCATGCATTGACTCTAATTTGAAGAGTGCCGTATATATTTTCATTCTTCCAACATTTCTGCAAAATGTTCAGTCACGATAAAATCAATTCTAGCATCCCCATGTATCAGACCACTGCGGTGTACGGAACCTACTAAAACGTACCCCTACTTCAGAACGCATCGAAATCCTCTTTTCGACGTGGTTGCGTGCAAAAAAGCTGCGTCAAAAGTTCTCGCCGTCGCCAAGGGATGTATGGGGGCACCACCAGTCGGCATCCTTAGCGTCTCGACGCTGCTCATGCGTCTCCCCACTCCTTGATAATGCTTGATAGTATCCCACAAGACGGACATTCATTGCCATGTATCCCAAGTGTTATGATTCCTATAGTAAGTGTACTCGCCTTTTTTAATTCTTAAGGAAAAGCATAAGGTAAGATTTTCGTGGAACTCAAAATTCAGAAAAACTGCTTTTCAATTTTTTTTTGCTTGCGAGATTTTTTTAAGTTACGCTGTAAGTTCAGGTGAGTGAAAGTGAATTGCCGGTGCAACACATTTTCAAAAACAATTAAACCTAAACAGAAGTGACAAGGACTGGATTAAATAATTAATGAATAAAAGTTTGATTCAAGGAAGTGCAGGAAGACTTAAGAAGTGACTTGTGAAAAACCCAATAACCTGACGTAGTGTGCCTACAGTGACATTAAAAAAATAGTGTTAAACAAAAGTACGCGAAATGAGGATAAAAATATTTCTTTATTTTTACAAAATGGTGGCTTGCAAAAACTGATGTGCAAGAAAGGACTTCTAAAAAATGAACGCTACTCAATAATGAACGAAATAGAATCGTTGGACTACTTTAAATACATGTGGAGTTTGCATGCAAGATATTATTTTCAGCATGATTCATTTTTGAATAATTGGTGTCGTATTAAAGCATGTAGGTTATATGAATGTAAAAAGACAGTTGAAACTACTTCAAGGATAATTCTTGTATATTCCCGATCAGAAACTACAAAATTTTGATTGATTCAAATATTTGCATTATTTCACTGATATTTTTATTACATATCTGATGATATGAATTACCAAAATTGTTCAAATTATTGATACAAATATATTCTGAAAAACTAAGAAAAATTAATGAATAGTCAATGTTTTCATAAATCTTTAGAAACCTGTCACAGAAATGAACAACCCCCCTGAATATTAATGCGTGCAAATAATCTTTTAATTCCATGACCACACGTATCATAGTTTTTAATTCAATTCAGTGGCACTAACATCCAGAATCAAAATCTGTCAATATGTATTCGTGAATTGCTGAACTATCAATTTAATCTGAACCTAAAATTGACTTTTTGTAATCGACAGGTCAGATAGATACGATACAAACAGTTTCTCGCATCGAATAACGTCAAAAGTAAACTTTCATGATTTGATTTCAGTTCAGTTTCTCACTCTATAGATCCCACTCATCTCTGTTGGTTTTTGTCGTCGGATGAGTTGCTTTCTGTTGATTCATTAACGGGTGGCAAATATTTGATTGTGTTTTGGAGGAATAGATCTTTGAAAAAATCTAATATGGGTACTATTAACTTTGAAAAGTGAGTTTAATTTTTCATAAAATGGTGAAATAGAATCGCATCATCACCCATAAAATTTCCTGTCTATTTTCATAATACATTAGGTGCATGAACTTGAAAAAAAAACATTAAAAGATCTGGGTTCTATTGAAAGTATTTTGTTTTATCCTTTGATAATTTCGAATAACAATTTTTCAAAACTATAGGAAATTCTATTCTCAATTATTGAATCATTTTTCGCGTGCAGAGTTGATCAAATGATCATCAAAATATAGGTTGATGTCTGCAAATAAATAGTTAGTCAATGAAACAATAATCAACAATTTACATTGAATTATTAATGGAAACCATTTAGTTATCGAACCCTGATATAAAAAATACCATTCATTTCGTGTGAACTCTTTCGAAGGCATATGTTATTTACTTACACAGGTTAAAGGCTTCATCTTGAAAGCCTCAAAATCAGCTATTCTATTCTGAGCAACGAGTACAATTTTCTGCAGGACGAACTGAACGGGTTCTAACAAAGTACGTTAATTACACATATTAATTTTCCCAACGTGTTTCATCCAAATTGCTTTTAATTTTCATAGATCGATTTTTTCAAAAAGAAACTATTGAAATGTAGGTATAACACTTATATTTTTTTTCGACTTCAATAAAAATAAGGAATAATACAATGTTTGATCCTACTATTCATAATCGATTCAAGACGTTATGACATCTACAACGTTTGAAAAAAGTCAGCTAATATGTAAGATGAAATTCTATGAATCCAATTTTTCATTTGATATTCATCGAAGCAACATATATTATTAAGATGAGGACAAGTGAATGAAAAGTCTCGTCACAATAAAATTGTATTTGTATTTCAGAATGTGAAACTAAGAATGATACAAGTATATTTATTGACTCAAAAATGATCAAAACAATCCAATACAGTCGAAAAATATATTACTAAAACTTCACCTATTATCTTTTAAAACCTCAGTTATAGATGTTTATTGAATGTGTATTACTTGTTTTCGGGTGTCTGTCTTCCACAGTCTGAAAAATAACCAAGCTTAAAAAAATTTATTTATTTGAAAAGTGTATACAGTGTTAGTGTACAATTCAAATTTTCATGCTGTTAAGAAGCCGATCAAAATTATGGCGCTGACAAATATCCTGAAGGCTCAACAGTTCCTATGATATAAATAACTAGGTAAATGCCACACTTGCAAAATGCGTTATTCAGCAGTTCAATAGCCTTTTTTATAATGATAATCAGCGAATCGATGATACGTATATTGCTAATATTGTGAGGAATATCTAGTTACATCATAGTTGTAAATCCTCACGTGATTAGAAATGGCAAGTATTCCTAAAATACGAATGAAAATACGAATTCCATAAAAACTCCTTAATGAGCATCAAAACCAAGAACCTTTCTTGAAAAATCTTAACAGCTACTTAAAAAATATCACTTTATTATCATCCTCCCCTACGGGAGGCGTGTCTACGGTGGAGGGGAGAGATAGCGTCGGCGCGCGTCCTACCCCTGCGACGTCTTGTGTCAGTCGTCGGCCGGCGTCCTGCACTGGCGCCGTCTTTCCCTAAGGAGCACCTTAAACCCATGTCTTAGCTAGACGCCTTCACTCCTTCGATATCCTTCGTGGCGTAAGGACACGGTGACTAGTCCTGCGCAGGATAACACACTTTGCCGATACCCAAGCAGTATTTTGGAGTTTAACTCTGAGTTACTTCAAGTTGTGCTTCGTCTTGATAATAACTTACTTATTAGTGATCGAGTGTTAAGGACATGTGCGATGATTAGCTTTTAAGGAATGGATTATTTCATTTTCACATGAAGGTAAATTTGTGCATGGTTATTGTCATGCTTGTGAAGTCAATAAATTATTTTTTATTTTTATTTTTTTTTATTTTCTATTCATCTTCACTACCATAATGTGCATAATCCCAACACAAACAATCTTTATTTTTGAACAGTTTATAATAAGAAGTTTCTGCATATTTCCCGAATGGAAGGAAGTTCACTTGAATAGAAACTAGGGGCAACCTAATTGAAATTAATCTTTAGAATATTTTCTTGATTTCAAATCCTAACTTTGAGCCATTATTCCATTTTACAGTCTCTTCCTTTGTTTCTGAAAAACTCTTAGTTTGACTAGAACACAATTTCAAAATTGAAACAGTGCAACCTTTTAAATTGTTTTGGATATTCGAAGTCGAAGTCTGATATCATAATAAATCATCCCATTCACCTTCTTATTAGGTAACATATGTTTTTAAAAGTTAGCCTTTAGCAATTGAATAACTGTTTCTAATTTTGACATATAAAGTTCAACTTTCCGAAATTGATGTGTTAAAATTCTTCACTTGTTTTCAACCATCTACGAAAGGTTTCACTTCTCACAGTGAATGGAAAAAGTTCATTCATTTCATCAAAAATTACAAGACCAGAAACCACATAGGCGTTATCAAACTTTTTATACTTTTATAGAATGTATGCGAACATGCGATAAATATATTCAGTACTAGAAAAAACTGTTAATCAGAATTGTAAAAAAATGTGTATGAAACAAGTTGGAAAATATCATTTTGTGTTACTCATGCCTTTTTGCCTTTATAACTTTTTATCATTGGTCACATGAGTAAAAAATATCCCTAAGCAAAATAAATGAATGGCCAACTAAACGCATTTGTGATGATTATTCATAAATTGTTTACTGTTGGGTTTTATAACTTCGAAGTATTTTTCAATCCCTTCTCCATCCCATTCTAAAATAAGTATACAATTTAATTTATATTTTCAAGAAAGAAGAAATTGAATGTAACTCTCAAATAGGTTTTCTCTTAAATAATTTGTTAAGAAGGACTTCATCGATTACAGATAAATATTCCAATAGTATCATACCCACTCGAAGAAAAAAAATATCTGATATTAATAAGCTATAGAATAAATATAGAATAAACGTGCCAATATCGATTTCTCAACATAATCATCTTCCAAGCCCTTAAAACGTAAGTTACAGTAAATTTTTGAATTTTTACCACAAATATCTACCAGATTTCGAAAATTATCACAGTATCAAATTGTACGAGTCTTATCTTCGCAACTTACCAAACATTTCACACAACTTCTAGAAGAACACTGACTGAATTCATGTCTCTGAGTGAACATCTCCTCGCGAATACTAACCCTTAGCGAGTTTAATAAAACCTGTATTCACATTCGAAGGACTTGAAAGTAAATGTGATATACAGGCGAGTTTCGCACCCAACTATAGCATGGTTTAATAACCTGTATCAGTTTATCATTCTGTGAGAGAACTCAGACTAGTTGTAGACTGCTACTCTCACTTATTGTAGTGAATACGTTACAGTCAGCTATTGGGATTTTTTATTGTGAAGTGAAAATTTTTATCAGATCCACTTGAATTCACCAATGTTACAGAATATTTATGCATCCCAAAATTTGGAAAACAACCTCTTCAATCTTTTAATACAATATAATGAAAGAAAATATGTATTTATTTTTTTTCCTTTTTCAAACTAAAACTATTTTTCATTGGTATATTTCTATATTGAGAAAAATATAAGTCATTTTTTGAACCCGTGATTTCCATCTTAGAATTCTTGTCCAAATATTCCATAATCAGAATTTCTCTAAATATGCCATTGAAAAGAAATTAATTTATATTGAACAGTGTAGAGTGTAAAATAAGTATGACATAATTATAATGAATCTTCATTCAACAGTCAAAAAAAACTAATGACTGGAAGACGAGGTTTTATCCAATACCGTGAGGTTTTGGATAGCATATTTACATTTTTATTTCATCCTCTGAAAGTTTTCATTTATTACATACTCATCTACGAAAACATAGAAAACCAAAAAATCTAATGATATAGTTATATTCAAAAATAAAATCGTTGAGTGATATTCTTTGAATATCATGTAAGACTTCATTGTGAGATTTTCACTAGAAGGTTTAACAAACCCCAACAAGTGTTTAGCTTCCTCAAGCGTTTTCATGCTAACATGAAATTTGATTCAATTTTATTACTCCAATACGTTCATACAATTAGTGCTTATCAATTAGTGCTATATCTCTACTGAATAGTAAGCAATTTACCTGATTGGGAAAGACTGTCTGTATAGCAGTATGATATATCACTTTTGTAAATTTATTTTTGAAATCTTTTTTCGAACTAATATAAAATTTTCCTCAAGCAAGTATTTTCATCATAAGGATTATATCCAAAATTAAATTGAAATTTCAATGATAACTTAGAAATCAATCGACATTTTAGACCAATCAAAAATATTTGAAATTATGAAGTATAAGTAAGTATCCTTATCCTTCATTACAGCAATTTTCAGAAAAATCATTTCGTGATTGAAAAACTAATATCCGGAAACTGATGGGTGTCAAAAAAATTCAACAATAATATCAAAACACAAAAAAATTGCCTGGGATCGTTCGTTGAAAGATAAACCCTCTTGTAATGTGTTCTCACACAATGTCTAGGAGCTCATTATCAATTGAGTAGGTACATTTAAAATCAATCTGTGGATCATACTACATTTCATCAAAAGAGTGAGTGAGCATTGATTTTTTCACAAAATGAAAATCTGAACTCTACGTTCATCCTGAGTTGTAATAGAAGATTCAGCCGTACTAATTCAATAACAAACTCCTCAGTTTATAGTACTCAAACCATAATCAAAATTTAGACTATCTGAGGAGTTTGAATTTAATGTTTTCAATCATCTAGAAATTATCAAAAAATTGAAAATGAAAGGAAAGTTTGAATAAGGTATCTGTTTTCAAGAATATTTTCATTACTTCAATTCATTATATGAAAGTAAAATGAAAAAAAATAATTTCTATCGAGTCTCTACACTCTTGAAAATACTCATTTCTCGTATCAGCAAAGCAGTGAAACACCCAAAAAACAACAAATATCATTCAGTTGCGCTATGTATTATTTCATTTTGAAGTTTTTCGAATCATAAATTATTTATTATTTATATAGTCTCATTAATGGAAATCCCTTCTTATACATGATTTTTAGATGTAAATCTACTAACTATCATCTTCTCAGGAGATAATTTCCATCTAAGGAGTATTTTTCCAAGGTCAATTTAGTAATGCCTATGAGATGTATGGCAGACTAAAGCATGGATGTTTGGTATTACCGGTTGGGTTAGCGTCAGTCAATCGAATGCCGTGTGAACCGATTTTCATTTTATTTCGTGTTAACCGTGCTAGGAATCGCACGTTGTAAAGGTAAGACCCCGTTAACCCTTAGCTCGCACAAGTTTTGATTTCTTAGAGTTGTCTTTCGTAGGAGGAAGACGGTTGGATAACAAAAAAACATTTTTCAACAAATTTGAGATTTATGCGACACTTTTGAGCTTTGGTTTTGTCTAAGAAACTTGAAAATATAACAAATGATCAACATTGATCAACATAACATTGATATTTTTCTGCGACTGATAATCAAACAATCAAAATTATGACCAAAATCAATCATTGAATTTTATCACGAATTTCAATGACATCCCAAAAACTCTTTCATGAACATCTTAAAATGTGAAACTATTTTTACACCCTGAGAGCTTTTTTGTCGTTCACTGCCTATACAATGGGAGTTACATGAAGATAATGTACCGTAAAATTGTCAATCTTGAATAGTTCTAAATAAAAATCCGCGATAGGATATATCTACCTTTCATGTCGTAGCCACTATATGCAAAATACTGAGGCATAAATACAATTCAATTGGAAACTTTTTCCACAATGCACATTTGCAATGAAAATTTTCATTAAAATTGATTAATTCTCCTTTTAAGTAATTAATATAGATAAACTTTGTCTTTCACACTAAGTAATTTGGACGAATCGTTTAAAAATTATTACGGTAAAATTAGGCTATTACGCATCGCGTCTACTGTAAGACGACGGGGGTCGATGCACGGGGGTAGGGGGGAAGGTCTAAGCAGTGAAGCGCCATCACCGAGAAGGCAGGCAGACGCGTGAGGGCAGACATCGTTGCTTTATAACTCGATTCTCGATTCTATACTTTGTGCAATTAGCATATTTATGTTTTTAGTTACTTTATTTTCAAAGTGAAAATATAAATTACTAGCTGTTGTCCGCTCTCATAATAAAGTACAGCCGAAACTACTGAACCTAGGTAGGTAGGTTCTTTGTATAGTGTAAATGGGCATCAAGAAAGGGAATCAGGCATCAAGAAAGGGGATCAGAATCAGGAATAGGGGATCAAAGAATGTATTGAATTTCGTCCGTTGGAAACCTGAAGTTTTGTTTTAATAAAAAAATACTGTGACTATTTGTTTAAATTGGTTTGTCACGAAACTCAATGTGACAAACCAAATTTTATTAAACAGGCCCAAAATCGTAGAATTAGGTTACTTCTCAATGATTCACAGTAACAAAGGCAATTTCACCGAGTGGTTAGATATTGGCAAGCAGCAACTACATCCTTTGGTTTCCAATTCCTTGTTGACTCTTTCGGATGCACAGTTCCCATAACAAAAATATGTATGAAAAGCTCATTGTTATAATAAGGCAAAACATAAGAAAAAAAGGAGAAAATATTCTTAACAATTCAATTACAGTACCGATGGATAGTTTTCAAATTCATTTCATACTGAATTCTTGAATTTATCACAAACCCAGCACATTCGCCAAAATATATATGTATGCACAAAAACTTCACAAAGAACAAACCTACAAAACAACGTTCAGCGATCCCAATTGGACTAATCATTAAACACTATAATATCATTTTCAATTAAACATTAATTATCAGCACATATTTGACATTGACCTAGGGCCAGACGGACTACTGAATATGTCGATTATTACATAGTCAATGAACTATTCATGTATTGAATAATACGGTACGGTATATAGAGGACAATAAACCAATGAATACTTTTTAGTCGCATTGAAGTATTTGAGCTATATTTGACTTTCCCTTTCCAAAGCTTACATGATGCACTTGTCAGTCACTTAATTTCAGTTATTGATGGATTGAAATGACAATATTTCTTAAACTTAATCGAGCACAAAATTATTTCCATAAAGAATAGACAAGGCGACATTCATAGCTCCATTTTCCGTCTAATCTATTTGATGAATTGTTCAGAATATGATTCATAAATTTTAATACATAGATGCAGCCGTAACTCAAAGTTGTTTCACACGTTCACGAGATAATTTATTATTTCACTTTTCAATCGAGATAGTCTTCCTGTCTTTGATAGATTTTACCTTCCAATTGGTCCCATGAAAATCCAGTTGAATTGAGTCTGGAGTTCGAGCAAGCCGTTCTATGCAACATGAAAACATCAATTTTTTGCATACCGATGATTTCCAAGTGGAGGGTGCTCTATCTTCTCGAAACCAGAGCTCTTTTTGAATGATGTTGACATATATTTTCATGATGTGTCATGGATATAATGGCCACCCTTCAGTTCATTATCATTATTGATAAAAAAGACGAGATCCTGCCCGAACATTGAATTTTTCAAGATTCTGACTATGGGTTTTCCTAGTGGTATGAATATTGTTACCTTATCAATACTTACAATCTTGTATGTGTACTTTTATATTTCCATAAAATATACACTCGTTACTGAAGCAAATGATCACTAATACTTTCGGATGGTTCGATAAAAGGTTGCTAATGGTTTCACTAAATTATACTTTGCGGTCTTCATACTTTCATCTGGCTTTGGCTATGTGTAACTTGTCGTCCAGATTACTCGTCATTGAATGCCTTTGCAGCATCACAGTTGACGTTTTTCGTATACCAAAATAAGATATGTTTTCAGCAATGGTGAAAATAATTTATTCGAAAGTATAATTGAAAGCCTGATATAATAGACGACAAAGGAAGATTAACTTTCCTCTTGAAGATAAATACTTGGTGATCGAAACACGTGTCTAGGTGTTAAAATAATGGTTTGGTGATGGGATGAAACTCCAGTAATATTCATTTTCGTTCAGTAATTGAAGTGTCACAGTTTTTTTTCTTATTCTTACAATTTTATATTTTCATGAAATATTGGCGATTCATATCACTAATTGGGTTTGTATCATTACAAAGTGATAAGCTGACATTGATTGGTAAGAAAACGTATCTTAAATATACTTTTTTACAGTAATAATGCTAGAAAGAGTAAGCAATGAACCTGAATGAAGTACCCTAAGTACCCTTTATGTGGATATACATTCCGAAACAACAATATGAAATGAATCTAGTATTTGAAAGATACAGAGCTCGAAACGATTGAATTCTCACTTCTAATCCAACGTTGATGAACCTTTCACAGAATTCGGGCATTCAGACACATACATATATATGTATAAACGCTAATGTATTTTGCTAAACATACATGAGCTATATCAATCGACAGTGGACATCAATGACACCCCCACTCTATGTACATAATTTGGTCACTAGTTTACACATTATGGTTAATTGTGGTATCCCGCACAATTGCTCATTAAATGTTACGCTTCTGCTCACGTGATCAACACGTGGAGTTTGCGATACATACACACCAAGCGAAGGCAAAAGTCACGTGCTTGCCTTGACAGGTTTGCAATGGTGTAGTGTCAACACATGGTCGGTAAGGTGCGGTAAATAAATGAAGAAAGAATTAAAAGTAGTGACGTTGTCTACGGACGAGTATGTTTGGTTGCATACGCATAAGGCCACCGCTCTAAATTTAATCGATAAAAGACTTGAATTAGTTGCACTGGAGGTTGCCGGAGTAATTTGAAATGCTGGGAATTGAATGGATAGGAGAAGTAACCACTACCACAGAGTAGAGAAATATAATCTTTGCCTCTACCACATTGTTTGTGAACAAAAGGTATTCAATTTGAATGTTTCCATATTTAATTTTCGTGAAAGTTATTCCACCCATTCAACCTAAGGTATTGGTTCCTGAAATATTTTATTGAAATATTCAGTAAAACTAGATACTTTACTATTTTGTTCTTATAGTGGACCTTTTTTAACCTTCAAAAACACTGGGTTATTTGTTGCGTTTGTAGAAAATACTGTAAAGCATTATTCGGAAAAAGATAAATGCATTTATGAAATTATTATATCTATTTATCATTGCATGTTTCATTGCAGAAGTAGAGACATATAGAAATAAATTAATTTCGAACAAATAGATAAAGAACGTACATTGCTTTATCTCATTTAGGTCATTTTACTATAAAGTTTCTTTAGTAAAAAAAAGGTATTTCTAGATATTATTTATTATCTCCACCATATACCTCCACTTTGTTCTTCACCGCATTTATACAGGATGAGTAGAAACTAACAGTCAAAAATAGTAAAAAAAATATTTTTTTCAATATTCACAAAACGCACCTTGAATTTTTTTATGATTATTAGCATTTCTTATTCCTTATAGAATTTTACTACTATTAAAGTTACTCAAAACTTATATGGATTGTGACAAAAACGAGTACAATTGGAAATTTCATCATCTATTCAGTTACATTGTCTTATTAACAAAAAATGCATTTTGAAAGAAATTGAAGATCTGGTGATCATGGTGATTTCAAAAATCAAAATTATTTGACCGAACATAATAATTATTATTGAGAAACGAAACTAATGAAAATTGTTTTCTATCAAAGAACAAACTCTCCCGTCTTGAAATAACTTCCATCCAAACAATAGATAATTTACAGTACGACTAGCTGTCGAAAGCGCTCGCAGATAATTA
>WOGJ01297491.1:0-12501 GCA_015342185.1 Leptinotarsa juncta
TAACAATTTTGCCTTATCTATTATTTTACAATATATGTTTATATAAAACAATTTTCAGCTATATAAAAATTAATTTCACAATATTGCCTAGGGAAATTTATTTTTGCAATGTGTCCTTATGTAGTAATCAATAAACCCAACAACATTATTTTATTTTAACAAGCTATATAGTATGCTCTTTGGTATAGGTCATCGTTATTCATAATATTATTATTATTATTTCTACACTCTCGTAGGCATCTAGTTGCCTGTAATAAAGTATAAGAACACATGTGTTTTCGTAGAAGAATGAAACTTTTTATCACCTTCCAGTAATAATCTTAAGGTCAACCAGAGCCAAGCCATTCAACAGAAAGGTTGTTAAAATTAACTGCTCGATGCTTTAAACATTCATTCTCATTATTTATTTCATTATCATGTCATTAAGGGTCAAAAATCCAGTTAGTAAACCCCATTAAAAATGAACGTCAAGCGATATTCAAGAGTATAATAAATATAAAAATTATTTTCTGAGAGTTCAGAGTGTCATAGACGAGACTAAAGATCATTAATTTTAACAACACAATAACATGAGTGACTCCATCTGCTAACTGTCGAGATGGAAATTTTAAAACAACCCCTGTAGTGACATCTAGATATCAGTAACAGGCTCGTTATATTAGAATTGGCGGGAGACTTGTCGGCAATTCCTGCGGACTCATCCACCGGATTTGAAGAGGGCGTTAAGGGTACGAATCTGGGAAAGAATTTAGAGTCACCTGATTGGGAGAATTTTCTGGGAGACGTTGAGTTTCATCCCTTAACGGAATTTTGTGGCTAGAAGGTTTTGGAAAATAGAAAACAGAATTGAGTCAGTCGTGCGCGGACCTGCGAGTGGTTCGCGGTTTTTACCGGGGCGGGGTCCTGAAGATCCCGTGTCACCAAAGGTTTTAGTCTTGTTAATTTATCGCGTTTTAATTGAATTGAAGTGAAGAGGATAGCGTACGAAGTCAGAAGTAGGTCAGTTGAATTTCCTACATAGTTTGGAAACATTATTGAGGGAATTCGCGAAATAATTTCGGTATTGGTGTTTACTCGCAGTTTATTGCGGTATAGTTGATTGAGGGAATATTTTCCAGTTCCTGGTAAGAGTTCGGGACAGTTTTGGGAAAAAGTGGCTATACTCGGAGACTCCAGGAGAGTCCATCTACGATTAGTTGATGAGCTTATCTTAAAAATTCTCATCTATATTGTATATGTTATTGCATGCGTATGTGTTTTACATTTTCAAATCGGCACCTAGGGTATTGTTGAAAACTTATTATATACCCACGATTCGGGTTCCCTTTTTCATTATAAGTTTATATAATTTTTCTTACGTTATACAGGGAGGAGCAATTAAATGGGTCTCTTAATAGTTCCTCATAGTTGTATTTCATTTTGTTTTTATAGCAGATCTATTAGAATTCAGGCAAGGCATACATCTGTCCTGAGTGATGTTAATTAAATTATCAGAGAAATAATCCTGTCATATTTTAAAAACTTGTTTGTTTATAGATTTTCACATGATTATAACTATATATTTCGTTTTCTTTCAAATTGCACACAGTTCAAATAATGTTCAGTGAATCAGATATAAGGAAAGAATATCAATATTGCTTTATTCAGGTTTAAATTTCAGTCATTATTTTTGTTAATTTTATTTTAGCTATTGTTAATCCAATTATTCCGCCTACTTTACTTATCAGTAAAATTGGTTTATGGAAACTCTGTTGATATTATTTCATTCCCTTAAACAACCATGCATTTAAGCCATGGTGGTACTACCAAGACGTTGCGAAGATAGAAAGATGAAAACTCATCCACTTGTTGACCAAGTCACCCACTAATTCTCATAACGGATTTCAACCTTTTTCTGATCTGGTGGCAGCAACTCTCGCGCTACTAAACTAAATTTAGAAGTAATACCCATATGCTGGGGGGAGGGGGGTTTGTATTGTTCTTGTGCGAGTATAATTAAGATAATCATTATATATCATTAGTAGTGTATAGGGATGGAAAATTCAGACCCGACGGTCACTTTTCCTATCAAATTTATAATAAAGTTTCAACATATCTCGTTTTCCTTCATTTGAGAATGAGGACATTTTGACTGAAGTATTCTTCCGTTATTTAGGAGATCCCAATGGTGGAAATGGAATCATTACCGCCAAAATATTGGCGCCAATATATTGGCGGTAATGACTTCATTTGGAACTAGATTAGTGAGATCAAAACTTATCTAATAACGTCATATATAGATTGGCTAATAGTGAAATAAGAGCAAGCATAATTTTTCAAATTTGACACAAAAATATTACATTTACGAATGTTAACTCATCCGTTTTTTTATAACTTTAATTAATCGTTCCTAAGGAAAAATAATGATATTTGCAACATCATTCATCAAAAATCAATTGATGACTAAAATCAATAGAAATATTGACTGCTGGTAACATCTTGGTACCTACCCCACTCGTTAATGTCTGAAACAAAAACGCATTCCAACTTTTATCAGTAGTCATCTTAGACTGGAGTTGAGAATGTTAATGGTATGTTTATCGTCAGCTTATTGAATTGTTTAATGTTAGGGCCATGTGTGATTTTATCTCCCTCCGAAGATTCATCAGAACTCAAAAAATGTAATTATCTAAAAGAAACGGACAACTCCCACTTTCAGTTTAAATATTATAAGATCAATCAATTGAAAAATGTCGGGAAGCAGTTCATAGTTGATAGTATCCACATCGGAAATAATTTAGCAATTGACTTAATGACAAATGTCCTGTTTCAAAAGTAACCGCTGCTATCAAAAATTATCTTTAGTAACGGTTAGGAAGTAATTATTAAAAAAAATAATTTAAAAAATAATATGATTATTATTAATATTATTATATTATTTCATTGTCTACTCCTCTTCTGTTCATAGGATGATGTGGCAATATCTTTTAAATGAATACGGACAACGCTAACAAATCGGTTACTTTCAGCCAGTGTTCCCACCTATACCTTCGGCAATAAAAATGCTTCTAACAATAAAGTTCAAATACTTCAACTTTTTTAAGAAACTTGTGACAGCCATTTTTTTCGCAAAAATTTTGAGAAATTCGGACAAGTGTGGTTGTACCTTAACGTTTCGATTTTTTGATGTTTTATGTCAAAAAATCCCGACAGAAAAGTGTAGTTCTGGCAACACGGTAATATTTTGCTGTCATAGTAAAGTTTAAGCCACGTCTCATAATAGGTTATAGAAATATTTTTGATTAAAAAATAAACTTTTTTGCTCCATTCTCGAATCTACGAGAATTGAAGCCATGGAAGGTTCATTGTTGGTAAGTTACACTTTCCCACTATTTGTCGTTTCCACATTATTTTAATCTTATTTCAGGAACCCACTTTATACACCATAAAAGGGATTTTGATCCTGGATAATGATGGAAACAGAATCCTGGCAAAATATTACGACAAAACCACATTCCCCACATCCAAAGAGCAGAAGGCCTTTGAGAAAAATCTATTTAACAAAACACATCGAGCAAATGCGGAAATCATCATGCTAGATGGATTAACCTGCCTTTATAGGAGCAATGTGGATTTATTTTTCTATGTTATGGGCAGCTCACACGAAAACGAGGTTAGTAGATAATCAATTGGAAAAAGTGTAGAATATGTTGCAGATTTTGATAATGTTTTCGAGAAAACTTCTGAAGATTCAAATTTTTGTTTGATATAATACATATATATGAAATCAAGAAAGGTTAGGTTATCAGTTAAGCTGCTGGAAAATAATTATGTGAAAATAAAAATATAAATAAATGATTACTATCATGATTATTCACAATTTGGTTTCAATTTAAGAGCCACCAGTAGGCAGCTGTTTCAGCCTGTTGGTCTTCATCAGTACTGGGCAAGTGATTCTCTATTGAAGAAAAATCGAGAAATTCAAGCTGAATATTGATAGAAATCACTGCGTGAAAGAAAGCGAAACATAAGTGGAACCACCGATCAGTGTGACACCCAGGTTAGCTTGCCAAGTTTTCATGTTGGTGTTGATGGTTTGATCAATCTTTAAAACCGACAACTGCGTTAGCAGAATCTTAAAATGAAATTGTGAATGATTGGAATAGTACTCATCTATGCTCCGCTTTACTTTCGGAGATATAGCCTTCCAAAAATTCAAAAAATTGGACTATTTCAGAAACTCACATTTGGATAATAAAAACTCATAAAAATGAAACCTTTTTTTTACCATCACATTATTTAATACTAAAAATATACTTTCCTTAAAATTGTATCTCTTCCAACAAACTTCATCATATATGCTGATGAAAATAAATGAAACTTTTTCAAGGAACTTTTTCGTGAAAATAAATGACACTTTGACGGAACTTTTTCATCAGTTCTATTGGCGGTTTTTCAAAACTTTTCAATAAAATGAATGTGCTGTTGTTGAATGTATATGTATATTACTTAAAATGGACCTTTTATAATTTAAAAGAAGCATGTTTTGACTTCAGATGTATGATCAGCAGATAGAAAAAGTCGGTTCAATAAAAAAAAAATTGATAAAAGTGGGAACTGTATATCAAAATAATTATGCGTTTTCTCAATAACACATATTTTAGGGGTTAGAAGGGATCACCAGGAAAAGGAAAAATTATGCTCATTTCCTTTTTGAACTTACCTCATAATTTAAAATACCAATTTTATGCATATTACTTTTTATGAAGTACTGCAGTTCCGTTTCAATCTAGTAAAAAGCCAGAACTTTTTCAATTAAGCTTGAAAACGACTTGAAAAAGCAAATTTACTAGTCTTCATTTCTCAGACATTATATTTTGGACTATTTTGGAGGCTAAAAAAGCGAAAGCAGTGTTGCCATGAAAATAATTTTTTTCTGTATTGAAAATTGTTTGAATTGTGTTCAATGTCAATTGAGGAATCAATATATTGTAAGGTGACATTCCATTCATCAATAAATTAAACCCCAAAAACACATGGAGAGTTATGTCTCCTATTGATGTGGCACATTTGGCTATTGGGTTAACTTGAAAACTAAGAAGACAAATAAATCTAACTTTTAATGTGCATTACCGATATGAAGGGATACAAAGAAAATGCATTCCTTATATTACCGACCATGAAGTTTTTGAAGTTATGTATGTATATTTTCAGGTTGCCTATGATACTTTTGTATTGTAATAAAATTAAATGTAGGAATACAGTTACTACAAACTGACAACAATGCTACTTCAATTGTGATTTCTCAAACTTTTAACCTGACAGTCTTGAAAGCGATTCAATGAATTTCTGCATTTCATTCAAAGAGGTGCTGAGGGTCACTACTTGACAATGTCGAGTTGGCACTTAAATTTTTTCAATACGGTTTACATTTAGAAATAAATTGATACTAGGTGAAAGATTTTTTAACATTATGGTCTGTGAATTGAAAATCTGAACAATTTACATATGACAGATTTTGATCTTGCACCATCTATCAATTTGGGTCAATCTTATGTCTCTGGTCAAGAGTTTTTGACAAATTGGTAAAAACACCAGGCATCTTGGTTTGGGGGTCAATTTTGGAAGTTTTCAAAATAAAAATTCAATTTTCAGTATGCTTTACTTACAGTTTTGCAAACTTTTTTTAAAGAGTATCCAATATATGAAGATTTGTTACCTCAAATAAAAACTCCAAGTTAGGTTTCTGACTTCTAGAATATGTTTTGTTGGGAAAAAAGTATTTTAATACCACTCCTGTGCAATTTTTTAATGTTTTCTCCATTTTTTAGGGTAATTTGAAGCTTTCCTAAAAATATCAAAATCGACTACTGCATCATATTATACACCTTTACACAAAATTACAAATCATTCACTTTTCTTTTTTGAGTGAGAAAAGCAAGTTTTTTTAGCTTATTCTTATGAGTATTCTCAATTGTCTTTATGACTCAGTTAGCCAAATACTGAGGAAAAATGTGGAAAAACGAGCAGTACTAGAGTCCCTGGATATAGTTATGTTAGCACTGGATGAGATATGTGATGGAGGGTAAGACTTTTCTAAATTTTGAATGCTTTTGTATTTGAATATTGTCAAGTGTGTCAAAATTGATCTGTAATAAATGATTCTATTCACATTATGTTGTCTGCCACTTTTCAGAATTATCCTTGATGCTGATTCGAATTCTGTTGTGTCAAGGGTAGCTTTGAGGAATGACGATATACCAATTGGAGAGCAGACCGTAGCCCAGGTAACTAACGCAATACATTCATTGTTTTGGTAATATTAAAAAACAAGTAAACATCTGTTAAAATTTTTACAATTTATTTTTTATGTAAACAATAAGTGGAAATCACAAAGTTGCGACATCTATGGTTTGTTTTTTAAAATTTTGAAATTGGTTATCTTTGACATACAAATTAAGTTTAGCAGATGGTGTTGCCAACTGTTAGGATGATTTTCACTCATAGGTGTCGGTGTTTTTCAATGATGATATGATTATTGAAAATGTTATTTATTTATAGGTCTTTCAATCTGCAAAAGAACAGCTGAAATGGTCATTATTAAAGTAGGTGATTTTTATAAATTTAATGAAATGTATGTTCTGAAACTATAAGAATTAAAATATTTGAAATTATGTATATTTTTTCACTTTAAATTTTTTAGTTATATAGGCAGTGCCTCTTTCAGGACATTTTCCAAAATGATGCTGTGGACAGAATCAAAGACTTTCTTTATGTTATTTGTGTCTGTCGCTATTGTGAAATGTGTGTAAACATTTCTTGGAGGTATTATTTCAGTTATATTCTCTCGAAGAGGACCTATACTCTCGATTTCTACTGGAATTTTGGTTAGTTCCTGAAAAAAAATAGAATGATTCACGAAAAGTTTATGAAAAACGTATCTGCTTACATCAATTTTATATTTCATGAACAGTTTGGCTCTTTGGTATTCATCACTACACTCTTGTTTCCCATCTGGGCTGTAAAGGCTAAATTCTGGGAAGTATTTCTGTAGCTTTATTCCCTGTTCGATTTTTTTCTTCAGTAAATCTTGCTTATTCAAGAAAACAATCAATCCCGCATCTAGAACATACCTGAAAAACAAATGTGCCAAAGCATCCCTTTTACATAATTGAAGAAAAAGTTTTGGAGTTTAATAAAATTGAAACATTTTCTAATTGGAAAAAGATAAAACTGAATTTTTTATTTCGTTATTGAATTAGAATATATCTTTCGAGTTATTTATAAACATTCAATTATATGGTTCACTATGAGATTTTCCCTATAACAGGGTTTACAAAATTGTTGAAACGTGTTTCATTATACAATAGTTTCCTCAAGGAAGAGTAATGAATTACTTTTTAAGTTACAACTATTTTATACCCTATATCTACCTATTCTAAAAATTTTGAATTATTTGTTTTTTTCTTAACATACCGCCTCCATTTCAAATATTATGCAAATAAGATGGATACCATTTTTGTGTTGTTTCATGTTTGTTATGATCTGGTATGAACCAATTTTCAATGCAAAGTTTCATTACTTAATGAAATGAATAAAAAAACTTTTGTGTAATTTCCACTAGTTAATTTTATTTATACTGCCGGTTTCGGGTTTAACACCATTATTAGGAATAAAGGTTAGATTAGGTTAGGTTAAAGTAAGTGGGTCTATTCGACCCTCCACCGCAACCCGCAAGGGCTTATTGTGGCTCACACCTATAAACACTCCGCCAAATAAACCCAGCTTCTTAACGAAGCCGATTAATTTGTATGGTGAGTGGTCTTTCATCATTTTCCAAACAGAGGCAACACACACTGTCTTTCGACAGTCCAAGTCTCTGCATATGATGATTCAAGTAATAGTGACCTGTAAGAAGGACTGTTAGACATCGTAGTTCATCCCGACTGTAGTCCAACAAATGTTTGGTATCAAGCTCGAAGGGTGGATAAACGCCTTGGAGTGAGTCAATCCTGGAAGATTCTGCCAGAAGTCCATAAATCTTCTTGCCATCCAGGTGTTCAATATTTGTTTGGCAAAGCCCAATGACAGGTTCTGGTCCAATGAAACCGTTTGCAGCACCCTCCTTTGCAAGAGAGTCAGCAGCTTCATTACCTTCCAGGCCAGTTTGGCCAGGAATACAGACTAGAGACAATCTGTCACAGTCTTCCTATCGACGAGAGTCCTTTTTGGCAATTTGATACCAATTTAGACGTTGCTCGGTAGGAGCCAAGAGCTTCTAACGCCGCTTGACTGTCCGAGAATATTTTTATTGACTTCTGTGAGGTTGGATTTATCCAATCTCTCCGCACACAATTCAGTAGTGTAAATTTCCGCTTTAAATACAGTCGCATAAGTTCCTGGGCAGATAGATATCTCTGTCCTGGGTCTACGACTAAAAACACCTGCACCAGAACCGGAAGGTGTTTTTGATCCATCTGTGAACCAACAACTATCTGCTCTTAATATTTTCTTCTCCCGGAGGATCCAGTCCTCTTTTCTCGGGAATAGTACTTTATAAGGCAGTTCATAGTTGACAGTTGGAGGCATAAAGTCAGAGGTCATTTCCAGGAGGCTGTGACTTCCAGTGTCAACCAACAGTCTGTTGCACTTGCACTCTGCATTGGCGATGTGCACAAGTCTGTATGCGGTCCATCTAGCCTCTCCAGAAAAATGTGGAGAGGAGGTAAATCTAGAAGGACCTCCCTGGCCGCTGACGGTGTGGTACTGATGGCACCAGTGATAGTCAGACAAGCCTGTCTCTGTAACCCAGAGAGCTTCGCTTGTACCGTTTTCGGTAAAGTTTTCGGCACCATAATTGATCATTGGTCTGACAATCACATAAATCCAATGGATTTGTTTGGGACCTAAACCCCAAGTTTTACCACAAATGCTTCGACATGTCCATACAGACAGTCTGGCTTTGTGTAAAACTTTTTCCAAGTGAGCGTTTTTTATCAAGGACAATGCCAATATATTTTACCTCCGTTCCAAATGGAATGACTTTACCATTGAGGGAAATTAGCGTTAGATCGTCCAATTTTCTCCTCTTGGTGAAGAGGGATTAACACAGTTTTGCTGGGGTTGACAGACATCTGCTCCTTCAGGCACCAACTGTGAACAACGTCCAACGTGCTTTGGAGGATATTACAAGCTAACCTTCCCGACGTAGACCTTGCCAGGATGACAAGGTCATCTGCATGAGTTGCAGATCAAATTTTCTTCTGTCAAGGGTTTCAAGCAGATTATCCATCAGGAGCGACCACAGAAAGGGATATAGTACCCCACCTTGAGGGCAACCCCTGGTGACCACGAACCTCATGGCCTCGCCTTGAAAGTCATTGTTGCAGTTCTATTTACTAGTATGGCATAGATCCAGCCAGTACTATACCCTTCCTTACCAGAGACAATCCTATAGATTTAGGTAGTGCACTGTCAAATGCTCCTTCATTATCAAGAAATACAGTAACCGCAATCTCCTTGTTGTCAAGGGATTGGGAGATTTTCTCAATGAGGTTGTTTAATGCTACATCTGTCGATTTGTCGGTTTGATAAGCATACTGGTGATTATTCAGGGGGATACATATAATGCTACCCTCCTGATATGTCCGTCCAGTATCCTCCCAAGTCCTTTCAGCAGGAAGGATGCAAGGCTGATTGGCCGTACCGATTTAGGGTGTGGGTCTCTCCGACTCACTTTACCACCCTTGCTACCAACCAACTGGGTGGTATGTAGTTCTACGCCAGACTAGCTCTATACAATTTTGTGAGAATAGGTAAAAGACTGGCTGAAAAGACTTGATAGCCCATTCAACTGCCGGTGCTGTGATAACCTTATTTGTGACATCCCCATCGTTCTTTTTTGGGCGTTTAGCGCCCTCAAGAGTCACATTTCCAGGAAAGTGGTTCTCTATCAAACGCTCTAACGTTTCTTTACTAGAAGTCATAAATGTTCCATCGTGTCGTTTAAGCAACCCAATTTCAGCAGTCGGCTTTCTAGAGAGAATCTTGTGAATTCTTGTGCTGCGAGGTAAATAAGAAATACTCTCACAGAACTTCCTCCAAGACTCCCGTTTTGAATTTCTGATTTGCTTTTTGTATAACGTTAGAGTAGTTTTATAAAGCTCCCAATTATCTGACTCTAGCTCGATTGAATAATCGTCGAACTTTTCTTTTATTTTCTAGGCTTTTGTTCCACCAAGAAGAGTTGTGGTTATCTCTTTTAACCCTCAGTGGACAGTTCTCATGATAGGATGAGATCACTGCTTCGCTAAATTGCGTCGCTACTCTATCCATATCATTACAACTGTGAATAGTAATAAATCCGTCCTCAAAGTACGATTGGAGGGAGTTTTTATACCCACTCCAATCAGTAGATTTAGTTTCAATATTGGAAAGAATATATCTATGATCTGAACAAGAAGGTTCAGACCAATGGTGTATCTTGTTGCTAAGATAATATGAGCTGATGGTCAAGTCTAATATCTCTTTCCTATTACTAATGACAAAAGTTGGTTCCGAGCCCTCATTAATTACGGACAGCCCTTCTCCTAGTATATAATCAAAGAGTAACTCACCTCTACGGTTTATATTCGTGCTGCCCCACGCTGTATGGTGTAAATTGGCGTCACATCCCATTACGATTTGTATTTTGTTCCTTTTGCTGTAGTCGATAAGTCGTCTAACAGCTAGAGGAGGTACAGTATCCGAATCTCCCGGAAAGTAGGCGGAGTATTAAATATAAAACTAAAATGTGAAATTTGAAAACTCGGTTATATCGGTAGTGTTTAGGTAAGATAGAAGGACAGGTAGTTAAACGAACCAGGGTGCCAACTATAAAATTCAACATTGAAGATTTTTTTCAGAAAATAATTTCCAAGATGAACTAAAAATAATTAAGCAAATTGCAGTAAACAATCAGGTACCAGTTTCTCTAATAGGAAAGATAATATCAGGTAAAACTCTTAGAACACTTATAAGTAAATTATACCCTGCCGAGAACACAATATATTTAAGGCACTCTTCAGGTAAACTTTCAGAAAATATTCAAAATTACTTCTCTAAAAACAAAATAACAGCTTTCATAAGTAATAATAACTTAGGCAGAACTTTGTTTAACGTAAAACACAAACGGGATAGAATGAAAAAATCAGGTATATATAGAATAGAGTGTGGCGAATGCTGTGCAGTGTATAAAGGCTAAACTGATAGAAATTTTGCCGTAAGGCTCCGTGACCAAAAACCTACAATGTACGAACATTTTGAATAATCAACACACAAGATAAGTAAAGATAATCTCAAAATCCTACACATGTAATAAAGGGAAAAGAATATGTTGGAAGCCATGGAACTTAACAAATTAATGAAAAACCTGAAATGTATACCCCTAAACAAGCAACTTGATTTATGTAGGTGTAATAAGTTGGATATATTATTTTTCGTTAAATATTGTCTACCAAAACAGATGGGTTTTCGTAGAAAAAGGCACCCTTTATCAGCTTTCACTAATAGTTTTCTATCAACCAGATCCAAGCCAATCAAAGGAAAAGTCGTTGAAATTAACTGCTCGATGTTTAAGAAGTCTGATATTTTAGAACATTCAACCTCATCATTCATCTCATTATTATGACGTTAAGGGTTGAAAATATATTATTCAGTCTATGTACACCATTTAGAATAACTGTGAAAAGGTACTTAAAAGTATAATAAAAGTTATTTTATGAGTTCAAAGCTTTGACTAGAGAGATAAGAAAACGAAACAAAAAATTATACCTAAAAAATTGTAGGTTTATTTGACTTTGTGAACAGTAGGTAGTCGTTATCTTTATACATTTTTTTATTCTATTTCTCCAAGACATGGTATTGGTTTTTTACATTTGTGTCGATTGCTTTGATTCTTGATGCATTAACGATAATTCCATAGTGCGGGATCATACACTAATTTTGGTGAATTTTTTTATATTCATTTTCGTATTTTGTTTTTGGGAAACTTATATAAAAATGGATTTCTCACGATTGCTCAGAGACGACTTAGTCTATGAATTACAACATGTAAGAGGTATCATGAAAACTACAAGCGAAACCGTGAAAACCATGCGTATGAAGTTAAAAGAACTGTTTCTGCTGATTGTCATCCTTCATGCCAACTCAATGCTGAGGAGGAATTACAGATTTGTGAGGGAAAAATTATTTCCTTAACTGATTATTTGAATTCTCGAAACAGCATAAAATCAAAAAATAGTCATGATGCTCGCTTTGTAGAGTTGAATCTCAAGCATTTGTATGCAATGCAATTATGCAAGTTAGAGGAACAATTGGAGGACAAGGTGAAGGAGTAGTTTCTACAACCTCTTCAGCATCGGTAGTAAATACAGTTTATAAAACGAACTCCACTCCTGTCTACAAATGGGACGTTTTTTTCTGGTAAACCTAACACTATAAGTGTTAATGCATTTTTAGAACGCGTTTTAGAGTATAAAAAAT
>WOGJ01297634.1:0-11421 GCA_015342185.1 Leptinotarsa juncta
GCATGAATAATCTGCACCCCAGTCTTCAATCGAGGACCACTTGCCCGGTACTGACGATGCCCAATAGGCTGAAACAGCTGTCTACCGGTGGCTCTTAATTCGAAATCAATATGAGAGTGATCAGAGTAGTACTTATCTATTTATCTTCTGATTTTCATGAAATTATTTTCCAGCAGCTTGACTGCATTAACCATTCTCAATTTTCAAAAATTCGTACAAAAGTCTGAACTAGATGAAATATATTTTAAGAGGATAAGACTTATTTTTACTCACTTCGTGACCCAAAGGACTACCAACTATGGGATGGTTGACTAGTGTTACAAAAAATAGAGGCCCCCAGAATAGGATATAGGCAGCAGTTATGA
Organism: Leptinotarsa juncta; assembly: GCA_015342185.1. NCBI lineage: Eukaryota > Metazoa > Arthropoda > Insecta > Coleoptera > Chrysomelidae > Leptinotarsa > Leptinotarsa juncta. The sequence goes on from WOGJ01297634.1 coordinate 366, forward strand.
CTAGGAACATTTTAACACGTTGCACTCCATCTCGTTCCATCATCCTCAAGTATTCTCGCATTCTGCGGTGTTCTTCGAGAGCACCCGAGGCCTGAAACGAAAAAATAGAACTTATATTATCACTTGAATGAAATGCATAAAAAACACTTTTTTCCAAATACCACTGGTAGATTTTATTTATACGACTGGTTTCGGGTTTGACCCCGTTATCAAGAATAACACTGAAGTTTGAAATATCGGTTATATTAGACTTTTCAGGTATGCTGCAAGGACAGGTATTTGAGAGACAGGTAGTTGAGCGAACCAAGATGCCAAATTTCAAAATTACATGCTGAAAATTCTAGGGGTTGTTAAACTCATAAATTCAAGAGAGTAGACCTACAAAAAATCAACAATGTACGAACGTCTTCTAGAATCAAACCACAAGATAAATGAAAATAACCTCAAAATTCTACATATATGTAATAAAGGAAGAAAAATGAATTTATTGGAGGCCATGGAAATTAACAAATCAATTAAAACCCATAAACATATACTCCTTAACGAGCAACACGATAAATGTAGGTCTCCTCTCTTGAATTTATGAGTTTAACAACCCCTAAAATTTTCAGCGTGGAATTTTAAAAGTTGGTATCTTGGTTCGCCCAACTACCTGTCTCTCAAATACTTGTCCCTGCAGCATACCTGAGAAGTCTAATATAACCGATATTTAAAACTTCATATTTGAGTTTTACACTTGATAAAAGGGTCAAAACCATAAAGTAAACAAGTCGTCAATTACACAAATTGATATTATTAAATTATAGTTTATTGAGCTACTGTTTTACAGTCATTACATTGCTAAAATAAAATATAACATGGAGGAAATTATTAAAATTTAAAATTCCACTCAACCTATCAAGTTTGAAATTATAATTGTTTGAAAAAAAAATGAATGTTTCATTTATTCTTTTATTTTTTCAAGATTTTCAATTGTTTATAAATATCTGCAATAGTTACTGTGATGTCTTTATAAACGAACAACTTTTTTCTACATATAGTCAGTCAGTGGGCATACTTGAAGTGACAGCTGATTAGCGGAAAAACGTATTTCGTACAGACAGAAATGAAGCGAGAATCTTTTCTAAAGTCGTTGAAGAATAGATTCAAAAAAGAGTATCTTCAATCTTGAAGGTTATCAAGATTTTCATGCAAACCTTCATTTTAGAAAAAAATAACAAAATTGAAAGGAAGATTGACTGAAACTTTCTTGTCAGCTCTTTATTATTTATTCAACTATTTAGCAAACATATTTTTTTTCATTTCCCAACATTCAAATTCCATGGGTTTGAATATTTCTTTTGTTGAAGCGAACGAATAGGGCTCGATGCCCTGTTCGTTCAAGCCGAACCAATCTTTATATGTATTTTTAATTAAAACTATGAATATTCGCTCTACAGTAATACAACCGCAGAAAATTTACTGAAAAAATATCTGCTATTCACGGAGCTTTTTTCAAATTTTGGATATCTTCAATAATTATTGTGATGTCTGCAAAAACGAATAACATTTCTATACATATAATCAGTCAGCGGGCATACTTGAAGACTGGCTGTGAATCAAATCATCTGAAGGAACAATTCGTTCAGGCCAGTCTCAACTCCCTGCACAATAGTTCAATGTACTGACACCTATCAGAAAACAACGACTCCCTTGGCTAATACCACGAAGGGCGTTGGATTATATCGATAGGTGTCAGTGAGGGATTCTTCACTGAAGTTATTCTTGCATATGCTGTTGGCAATACAACTGCCGCAATAGATTTTCAATTTTTGGAACACACTTGTAGACCAGTTTCGGGTTGTTTGGCCACTCGTCAGTTCAAGGTAGCGTCTGTTATCAACATAAAGTGGATGATTTCCGATAATTGAAAAACAAATTCCTTCAGTGTATCATTTATCAAACTAGGCTGAAGCGGACAACAAAAAACAAGTTTCAATAGTTCGGATTTCCATTGTCTAATATATAAAATGATTTTATATTCAAATCCCTGAAACAACTAAAAAAAGAAAAATTGAAAATGAGTAGCCAAAAATAACAGTTATATTAGGCAAAAATAACCTGAAATGAAATAATAGTAAAATAAAATACAAGTAAAAATAGAAGGATTAAACAAAAAATAAAGAAATGAAAATATAAATGAAAATAAAAAGTTAAGAGTTTCCAAGTCACGTTAGTTCACGACGTTTTGATTGTTAGTATCTACAATCGTCTTCGGGGGATGACTGGACTGATTCCTCCGAGAGTTGACTATTTATGAGTTGACTATTAATGGCCAACTCCCGTTTCACGGAAGTTGGCCATTTTTCGCTTGATAATGGGTTTCCATATGTTGCGTATCTCTACGCTAGCTTAGCTGAATACGTTGTCGGACAGCATGTCCAAGAATTGCATTTACCGGATACCCTGTGAGTGCATAAAATCCTATATTAGTGAAACTAAGAGGTCATTGAATGTTCGCATTGCTGAGCACAAGAAACACACACAGCAAGGGGAAACCAGCAAATCAGGAATAGCAGACCATGTTTGGATCAATCAACACAAATTCGAGTGGTCCCAAGATGAGATCATACACAGAGAGAAACATTGGTTAGGGGATAATTCAAGGAAGCCGCAATAGTTGAACTGTTCCTTTAGATGATTTGATTTATAGCCAGTCTTCAAGTATGCCCACTGACTATATGTGGACTTTTTTAGCATTTTTTTGGCTCAAATTGAATGATCTGAAAACAATATGTGGTCATCTCAACTGGAGGTGATATGAACTGGCTAACGAAATCGTGCGATTTGACCCGGTTAGTATTTTTTTATGGGATTTTATTAGGACGCAGGTGAATTCGAATGAACCACAAACCACAGAAGCCAACATAATAGCCTCCCTGTACGGTCACAATACTCCAAGTATTGTGATGTATATGAAAGTGTTTTTTCAATAAGTTATAATGGATTTTCATCAAGTATCGGTCATTTTTTATATTTTATTATATAATATTATATTTTCGCAACTTCGTACTCGCTTTGTTAATCATCAGAAGATTTTTTGCTGTTTCACTCAACCCTCATTCATCCAAATAATGAAAAAACTCATTTAAAACTTGATAAAATATTTATCATGAAAGAAAAAACGAGAAAAATACGCCAATGAATGAACTAACATCAAATACATAAGAAAATATATAAAGAATCACCAAAAAACTTACATTAATTATACTTGTACCCAGCAGAATCGTGCTTCATTCTAAAAAATGCTATAGGAAAGTTCCTGAAGACGGATACATGACTACTAAATGAATTTCTCAATACTTTCTGTTGATTATCTTGACCTCCCTCAGTATTTATGAAGTTCCATATGCTGAGGATACATCTTTGTTCCGGTCACCGTACGTGGGTATAATGCTCAATACGCATCCGTGCAACTTTGCGTATTTGAAAATTGTTTTATATTTCCATATCCTGTAATCTTATCAATTTTGATCTCTATGAAGTTGGAATATTGGAAGATAGAATTGTGAATACTGAGTATTTTTGTTTTAGAATATTGGAGTTGAGGTTAAAACATATTTTAATTCATGTATTTGCTTCAACGAATTTGAATTATTTCATGACAATTTTCCATATTTGACAATATTATATTATATGTTTGACAGAAGAAGAATAAGATGAGAAGATTGAAGGTAGAATTATATGAAATGTAACGAAAAGTGCGAAGAAAAAATCGAATTCCAGTGAAATGTATTGCTCCCAGCTCATTCCAAACACTCCACAAAAACCCACATCCCGAATAATGAAATTCTTGTAATCCAGTGCACAAATAGAGATATTCAATCCCGCAGAAGGGCGGTAATCAGCCGGCTTAGTGCTCAGAGGGACTCGCGGTGGGTGCAATAACATTTCTCCGGTTCTCAGCATACGCGGCGGTGGCACAGCCGGATTCTTATGTACAAACGGCGCTAATCAAGACACATGATTATGGGAGCGGAGCCGCCTAGATGAGGACATGCACCGCCACCGACGCTGTACAGCGTCGAACCATAAAATCTTGCTGTTTTCTTAGTGGCTCTTTTCTCTCGTCACCAGGGACGTATCGGAGATAGTTAGCAATGGGAGTGTTGGTTCACGCAGGAAAAGAAAACTCGCAAAAATTCATATATCAAATGAAAAATTAGACTTTTTGTAAAAATTTATTTATTTTATTATACCTATAGTGTGACACACTTAAGATGAACACACCCTGTATTTAAGTCATTTTTGAGAGAGATTTGATTTTCAGTGCAGGTATAGACCTTCATGAGCCTAAATTTTCGCAAAACTGTCATTTGGTCTAAGTATTGCAAAAAATGTGGCCCATGAAGGTCTATGTCTATACCAAAAATCAAATATCTGATTCATCTTGAGTAGGTCACACTTAAGATGCACAATTTTTGCAGAACTTATTAGTGATAATAGGCAAAGGATGTGGTGATACACGTAGAATGAAACAAATTCGCATTCACATAAACACAATTTGAATGGGATTTCAGTAAAAACTAATTTTTTGAAATATAGATGTTTTAATATTCCAGGACATAACCTTAATTTCTGTGAGGTTATATTCTAATCATACCTACTATCAAAAAATAGGCTTCTAGTAGAAATTAATTTTTTCGGTGATAGCAGGACTATTGCAAGAAATGATTGGCAAGAAGAATGTTGATTCACGCAGACCAAAATAATTCACCTCATTCACATCAACCTCAATTTTTTGTGACATTATGTTCGGCCATAGCAATAAAAAATTCAGATTTCTAGTGAAAATTGATGTTTCAATCCTAGACACATCATAATTGATGCATAACAAGTAATAATTAACGTTGGACAAAAAAAATAGCCTCATTTGAATAAACCTCAATTTTTTCGTGAGGTTGCAATAAGAAAATTTGGCTACCAGTGAGAAATGATATTTTCAATTACAAATGCTCAAATTTTGCAGGATATATCGAAAATATTTAGCAAGAAAAGTGTTGATGACGCAATTTCTCAACAATATAAAATTTGAAACCACAATGGAACTCAACTAGCGGTTCCTAATATGACTGATAATCAGTCCGTGCGAAGCTTATTGTCGAATAATCTGAAAATGGAACTTTCAACGAGTCAAATCAACTGTATTGCCAAACATGCGCCAAACAAAACAACTATTATAAGAAAACAAGTATACCTAAGGCACCAGTCAATCTAATAATAACACAGATGATCTTCAAACATGACTCAATCGCTGATGATGAACGAAAGTTCGAAATAGATGAACACTTCAATCTAGCAGACCACAATTATTATCTTCATGCAGTCATTGTTCACTGTGGTTCTGGCGCATTGGTCAAAGTCAAAACGCACTGGTTTAAGTTTGACGACAGTCGTGTCACGAAGTGTTCTAGCAATATTTTGAATTTATTGCAGCCTCTGGAGACACGCTACATTTTCTTTTATGACATAGAGGACGTTGGCAGATAAAGATCTTCAGATGATATGGTGCTGCAGATTTTTCCTGCAGCTGAAATAGCAAATGAGCCACTGGAATCAATGAAATCACCCCGGAGCGCCAATTAATTTTTGTTGTTTCATGATTTCATAATTTGTATTACTTTCTTCGATTAATAGTTATAGTAAATATTTCCTGTCGTGAAAAATGGACATTTGAAAATATTAAATGTGTGTCTGCTCCATAATTCAAATTATCTACGTACTGACAGTGGTAACATGAGTATATTGTGAAAGTATTATCCAGATTGCTCTTGAAGATGCAAGTGTCATATGCCGAAACATCTGAAGTCCACCAGTGAAGGTTATAGTGTTCAAAGTAAGTGATATGTTACTATTTCCATTTAATATATTGTGTAGGAATCCTGTGAATGACATCCGAGAGTAGGAAAAAGACTGAATGAGTTTTCAGTTTCACTACTTTCGAGAAAAAAAATTAAGGAAGAAATATACAGAAATTTCCCTAAGTGTTTTTATTCGAATGTAGGCTTCCACGGCTATCGTTAATATTTTGGGTGGTTTCCGAGTTTTGCCGTGGTCTTCTTTGGTTATAATCTTCAAACATTTCAACTGCATTATACTATATTCAAATTATTATACAATAATCAAAGAAAACCACGGCAAAATCCGGAAATGAACCAAACAATATTATTTGTAATGTGAACTTTTTCAATAACCGTTAGACTCGCAAACTGGAATTTTACTCTCAGTCCCTCAGTTTTTGATTTCCATGGTGGTCATGCAAAAAGTTTCTATTCAAAATATTTTCTGCTTTCCAATTTTTTGTAATTTTATGAAACGAAAATGATGTTTATCGCAAAGAAGGAAAACGTGTTAAATTTAAGTTTGTATGTTCATGTATGTGACTTTAGATTTTCACATTCGACTTCAGTTTTCAACCAACAAATTAACCTTCGTCCTTCAATGAATACTCTTCACCTGATAAGTGTATTGAATTGGTTAGCTATGCTTGTACATATAGTAAAAAACTCAACCAACTCGGAGCCCCCTCAGGGTTCGACTCTGCTTTCCGAGAATCACCCACTGAATTGCCGCTAACTATGGTTAAGCCCCGAACGACACAATTTCGGCGAATTCACAAGGGAAATCGGGCGAAAGAATCAGCAGTTAATGTGTGACAAAGTCTATGCTCTTACTGCAAAAAGCTCTTATTTACTTCGAAAAGACATCGTTTTGGATGTTGATTTATTGTCACTGCATTGGTTCAGAAATTAAAGTGAATTTATATCTGAATCAGTTGATCGATTTTTCAAAAATATGTATCGATACAAATCATTAAATTATAAAACATAAACAAAAATTAAAATTGGCGCTCCGGGGCGACTTCATTGATTCCAGTGGCGCATTTGCTTCTTCAGCTGTAGGAAAACCCGAAAAAACCTGCACCACCACATCATCTGAAGATCTTGATCTGCCAATGTCCCCTCTTCCATAAAATAAAATGTAGGGTGTTTCCAGAGGCTGCAATAAATTCAAAACTTCCGCACATCGTGACACGACTTTCGTCAAACTCAAACCAGTCCATTTCGTTTTTGGCAAAGCGTAATAATAACCAGATTCAAGGCCAGAAACACAGTAAACAATGACCGCATAAAGATTATAATACTGGTGTGCTAGATTGAAGTGTTCATCTATTTCGACCTTTCGTAAGGGTTTGGTGTTTCCGTCATCATTGTTATCATTAGATTGACTGGTGCCTCAGCTATACTTGTTTTCTTATAACAATCAGTTAGTCTGTTGCATGTTTGGCAATACAGTCGATCATCACGTGTTGAAAGTTTCATTTTCAGATGATTCAACAATAAGCTTCGCGCGGACTGCTTATTAGTCATATTAGGAAACGCTAGTTGAAGTTCCAGAAATTCACATACGTTTTTGCTACCAATATAACATTTTCTACAAAGTAAACAGTTGACAATTTTTCCAGTAAAAGATTCACAAACACAAGACGAGATAGATTTTACGGAATCATTTCAAACGAGTCATTACTTTTACTTTATTCGAATGTCCATCTTCATTTGATTTGTTTTCTTGTTCACGACTGAAAATTTCTCATATGATTCTTTTATAAGAACTTCTTCTCAGTTAGTTCTTCGAACTCTATGTGACAGGATTCAAAAAAGTGGAAAGTATTTCAGTTTTATAAATGATTTCAACTGATCACAGATTAGCAGTTTCAATTCGGTATTGGTGTCAGAAAATTGTAACAATAAACTAGTTGATTGATGGTAATTTATCAAAATGATAATAAAATTGCCATAATCGAAATGGAATAACAGATGTGTGAAAATACTGTATTTATTGTAAATTAATAATAATTATCCCTAATTACAACAAATAATATAATTTTTCTGTCGGAAATATCGATGACTTCCCTATCCCAAACTATATTATTTAGTACAACGAATCTCTCATAAATAAATGTGATGGTGTTAATAATATATACTAAAATCAGACTATCAACAGAAGTAAAAACCTTTCAAATAAATGAAAGAAAAATTCTTAACTCAACTTGCTGTATAGGATACTCTCTGATCGGAAAAAAATTAATATACGTCTAACGGTAAATTTAAAACCCTCAGCAAGAGACCCCAAAAGGCATATGGAAGATCTAGACGAATACTTAAATAGTTTACATAAACAAAACCTTGAAGTATATGTAGGGGATATAAATATCGATATTAAAAAAAAAGATGAAACGATACCAACAATAATTTAAATATTGTGAATTCAAATGGTTACATATCCTACATAAACAAACTAACGAGATTAACGAAAGACACAAATTCAACGATCCATCAAATTTTCGCCAAAATACAAAACAACTTAAAAAATTCAATTTAAATTGAGCCTATCATATTTCTCCCCAATATGACAGACCATCATATACTTTATATAAAATCTCACCTAGCTGGATATGAAACCACCAAAGAAAAACGCTCAAACAAAACAAGTTACATAAACTATGAGAAACTGAAAAATCTTTAAGAAGGAGAAAAATGGGAAAAAGTCTTTCAATGAAACGAGTCACAATCATCATACAGACTCGTTACCGTTGAATTAAATGAATACATTATTGAATAAACAAAAGTGCAATCTTCCTTCAGAAATAAATACTACAAAAAAATCAAACCATGGATCATATAAATCACATATTTCGAACACAAGGATCGCCTGAAAAGACAACTTATTAGAAATTTCTTAAATAAAACAGAAAAAGGATACAAATAACAGAAATAAACTCAACATCTTGATCCAAACAACAAAAAATGGATTTTATCAAAAGAAAATAGCAGAAGCAGGAATCGAGTATAAAAAAATTTGGACGGTTATCAATTATATAACAGGGCAGAATAAAAAATCAAATAAACAAATATTAATGATTGAGCAAATATTATATTTGATGAATTCTTTACAAACTTGGTTATAAATATGTCTGAAAAAATACAAAGTATTAATATGAAACAAAACATTCCTGAACATGACAAAATTGACCCAACCATTTTCTTGAACGGGTAACGGAAAACGAAATTATTATTTTTCTATCAAACGTAACTAGTAGCGAGTTACAGAAACCTAAAAACCTTCTCTATGAAAAATTATTTATACATGTCAAGTTTCATCACGATCGGTTGAGCGATGTAGAAGTTTATCACCAACCTACTAACCAACCAACCAACAAACAAACATCCATTTTTATGTATATGATTTATGTGTTACTAGTGGAAACATTCCTAAACAATGGAAAGAATCGCTCAACAATTCAATTTTCAAGACAGGTAACTTGTCAGATATATAACTACAGGCCAATATCCGTCATCAACAATCTAGCAAACATGTTCGAACAAGTAATTAAAAAAGATTGACGGAATTTTTCTTGTATACATGAACAATATAGCAAAAATAGATGTTACATTCAACTCTAAATTTTAGTGATCGAGCACATGGCAGACAGGCAATTTAGCCTAGGATAATGCGGTCGATATGGAAATTTATTCTGAAGAGCAATACGTTGAGATTCGATACTCTGTACTCTGATTTCAATGAAATAAAAATTCAATTGTATCGAATAACATTACAATTTTTCGCTCCATCAACTCCATTTTTGGCACATGATCGTCTTCGAAGGTTGTGGAAATCGAATGAAGGGATGATCTTTCATTGAATATTTTTGCAATGGAATTTATGAAAATAAAGTATTCCAATTGAGAAACCAAATATCAGAAACTTTATTCTACATGGATGCCGTTCTTCAAAAGGAAACACTATCAAAAAGTGGAATTCGAAGTGTGTTGAGTTGAATCACATAGCAACAAGGATTTGAATAATGTTATCAAATTCAGTATTTACCATAGGTCAATAGATTGCTGGAAAATTATCATAAAAAATTAAAATTTAAACTTCTTTTGTTTTTGTACCACATTGTATTTGTAAATAACGTTTATGCCGTTACGTCCAACATTTTCAAAAGAATACAATGAACTTCTAAATTCGTATGAAATAGAGAAAGTTTTAACTCTCATTTTGCAAGAATCATAAATTCTCTACCTAGAAAAATATAACTTTTTGATTTTTGGAACTCAATGAGCATAAAAATACGAAAACAATGATGAATATCTGAAAAGAAACAGCCTGTATGGAAAACAAAATTGTAGGACACCCAAATATCCTCTTCCGTCTGAAACTTTCGTTTCGTTTTAAATATCATCTGAGGCAGTCACCTCTTCCTTATTCTCCGCACCCCCAACTGTAGTTTTTCCATCAAACTGTCGTTAAAGAAGATTTTGATAACATGGTGTAGGTAAGTCGACAAAATTAAAGAAAAGGATGTCGTTTTGAATTATGGTGATGAAGTATATCATAAAATTATTCGGAAAACTTTGTGGGGTTACTGATTTGCCTAAGTGAAAAAGTATGATAGTAAAACAATATTTGAAAACGTTGTTTCGTACTATAAAAATCACGTTGGAGCAGAGTGTCATACCAATCACTGGTATCGTCCGTACAGTCGAGATTTTCTCAAGACATTATTTGAAGAGTTTATTGGATTTATTTCATTCTGTGTTAATTCAATTGACAGGTTCCATTAGTGCAATATTCAAGACTAGTCAAATTTTATCTAAGAAACACTATCTTCAAATATGATATAACTTGATGTTTTTTCAATGGGTTTCAATTAAGTCAAGTATCTAATATCTTTACGGTAAAATTTACAAAATGTTATCAACGAGTGCAAATTATGTTTGAAACATTTTTTTGTTTATTTCTAAATCATATTCCTTATTATATCGAGAACGGTACTGTTTTTTTATATATCTCACGAAACATTGAATTCAGTAATTTCATTCTTATATTTGACAACAATTTTATCATCCTTGTTGCTTGCTCTGGTTGGTTTGGCAAATTATTGTTTTTTCTCGCTAACTCTAGAAGCTTATTTTTCGTTTCAACGATTCAGTTGATTTTCTAATAATTAAGG
>WOGJ01297658.1:0-19044 GCA_015342185.1 Leptinotarsa juncta
AATGCAATATACTGAAGAAGTGCTGAGATGAAATTCAAAAACCTAACTAAAGGGGCCATTGAAATATTACGTAAGCATATTCATTACAATTATTTACCCCTTGTCAACAATAGTAAGCAAAGCTCTTACCCCCCACCCATGCTTACATAAACATTCTTACATGCATTTTTCTTTTAATGCTTCTTTTAATTGATTCATGTGCAACAGTTATTCGTATAGAAATTAAAAAATACATTCAGGATGGAGGACTTTAACGCACATAATATTCATTTAAGCTTCATAGACAGGTTCAAATATTATAATCTTAAGTAATATAACGAACAAAACAAACTCCTTTAAAATTTTCGGTTAAGATACTAATTCCAATTACCAGTCTTCAGTTCATAACACCCTAATCCATGATTCTGTTTTCAATGACATTAGATGTTTGCTGCTCAATGTTGTGTGTCTGTTCATTTTCATCTGGCTTTGGAACGTCTCATCGTCATTCTCATCAAGCCATTCAACATAGTGGTTCTCTAAATTTTGAATAATGCACATCGGTTTATAAGCACGACGAGGAGTGACTCTTATAGGTCTAACTTTGACATCAGTGTGTGCGTTTATTTTTTAAGGATCTTCTCGATGTGATGATTTAGCGATTTGACGGAAGCATGATGAAGACCACATGTTTGCATGTTCGACTTGATAGTTCCATTTTACGATCGGACAAAAATAATCATAGGGCTGTAGCAGGAAATCTTTGAGTGCAGCATTTGAGCGTAGAGCTAAATTGACTGGAAGATTGAAAAATTGCCCTCCATCTGTCAAAACCTAGTCATCAACTGTTTGTTTTACTTTTCCTGGTGGTGAAAGAAACCTGTTATCTGGAAATCTGAATAGATCACTTTTTGGACAGCAACATTCTGTTCCCACATTTTACGATTTGAAGCAAGTATTGGCTTTCACTCACATGTCTAGGAAAATCTTGTTCGCCTGGCCCAACATATTTTGCCGTAACATAATAGCCATCACTTTCCATTGAACTCTATACTCCGGCACATTTCATGCACACTCAAAATTGGATCTTTCTAGATGTACATCAATTGTAATGCCGAGTTCATCTAAATGAGACCCAAAATGGTCATGTAGGCAATATTAAACCAGTCAGTTCACTACCGAGAGAAGCCATCCTGCCATCCTACTTTGTTATACGCACTTCTGTCACGAGCACTGTTAGCTAAAAAGAATGCATCAAGATTATGTCGCTTGAAGTATTGTAAAGCAAACCCTTTAACTTTTTGATAATACGGATTTTCATCTGGCCCTCCATCAACCGTCATGATTACCACTATAATGAATGAAATGACCTGGCTCATGTACAAGTTTCCATATTTTATTTTCAAACATAGAAAATGTGTGTGTTGCCATATGTGTGAAAAAAGTAAATACCTCTTCTGACATAATCACCGTCTAGGCTTTTCCGCCACCCATGTCATCAAACATAAGCATCGCCACCTTAGATTAGATTATATTAATTGTGCTGGACAGCCACTACACTGCGACCTTTGCAGGTCTGCAGGTCTATTGTGTGTGCAGGTCTACAGTTGTAGGTGTTGATTTTTTGTCAACTTGTGGTCAAAAATGACTCCCAAGTATTTTGCCTCTTGTGCAATTGGAATTTCTAAACCGTGCAGTACTGGTGGCTTCAGCCCTCTAAGTACTTTTTACTTTTTTTTGAATCCATATGAATCCCACAGAACTTCGCATGCCGCGGTAAGGTCTTGATACTCTGAGATGCGACCTGGTGTCTCAGAGGTACAGTTTTTCGACAGCTTACCCTGCTGCCATTCAGTCCTCAGCACGGTAACTCACACCTTGACTTGGGAGATTTTGTCAACTTGCATTGTTTAGATCCGTTGTGTTCGGTTCACAGCCCCTCTCTCTGCCAGAGCATTGAGAGTACACTGCTATGCAGGGCCACCTCGTGCAGGGTGCTATTCTTCATAGCGCACAACGGTCTTGGGATAAGCGTCCTCGAGAGGCTGGTCTGACCTCCTCGGCTATTCACCTGGAGTCAGTGACCTAGTGCCTGACTCCTCGACCCCCCATACCGGACTAAGTCATGGCCGGTGGGAGAAATCGCATCTGCGTAAAGTTTGGGTCGTATAATTGCACATGTTTATGCAATTTACTTCCATCTCTTAATGAATATGGTCCTGAATTTGGATGTTTATGGCTCGAATAATCTGACAGACTGATAACAGATTTCTACACATCTACTGCACATCTTGAGGAAGGGACTTCTCACCAGCCAGTATAAAATACACAGTCCGGCAGCAGTATATGATGAATTAATTTGTCTCAGAATTGTTAAAAATTCCAACACCTTTATGCCTCAATACAACAATTAAATTTATATGGTAGCTCATCTCAAAATGTTTATTTCAGGCACTTTATAGATTACATTAAATATTCTTAGTTTGTTTTCCTTACGGTAATGTTACCGACTGCTTTGGTGATAATTGGTATATGGAATGCAATGCATATTGATGTACGAAGTCTTTATGGTCATTTACAACGTGATATTGAAATGTGATTGCAACTTTCATTTTTATGAAAAAAGTTTACCGTAAATTATACAGTCACGCAGTGTTCAATCGGACTAAACATAGTGAACATCTTTGCAGAGAGACAATACCTTATTTTTAATGAAATGAATAAAAACACGTTTGTGTAATTAACACTAGTTGCTTTTATGTATACGACCAGTTTCGGGTTTGACCCCATTATCAAGTATAAAACTGAGATGTGTAGTTTGAAGTAAGGACAGGTATTTTATAGACAGGTAGTTGGGCGAACCAGAATGCCAACTTTAAAATTCGCCACTGCAAATTCTAGGTGTTGTTAAACTTATAAATTCAATCACGTCAAGTGTTTAGTGGGGGAGAGGGTCGAGTTGAATCTCACCCAATCTCATTTGGGGGAGAGGGTGAACTGGTCAAATATCACGCAGTTTTTCCCGCAAGAAACAACCCCTTTACACAACTCAGAGGTGTGTAAAGCTCTGACGCTCATTGTGTAAAAATAAGATGTCAAGCTATTTAGACTGTTAGTAACCACAATCGGTTTTTGTCGCTTATTTGGCTTGTGTAGCTTTTGCGAATTTGCATATTAGCCTCGCGCCATTATTCAAAATAAACGTGGCTTCTTTGAACTTCCTTTTAAACCAGTGTTCCTTCTCATCCCTCACCTGGATGATCTTGATCCTAGTTTTAATCTTCTGGATCACTTGGTGGTTTTTCTTCTAGTTGGGTGTTCTTGTGCTCTTTACATCGTGCGCCGTCAAATAACTTTCTGTGAAAGAAGTTCTTAGAGTTATTAGCATTGGGTGGTTTGGTATTTTTGATGCTTTTACGTTCTGTGTCATTTGGAGTTGGACTTAGCTCTAGTACGTTTCATCTTCTTCGACGTGATTTCTGACATCAGAGTTTTGTCTAACGTAATTCCTCTCGTCAGTGGAACAGAGAACACTGGTCGTAACGACTTATTTTACTTGAGTAACGTGACGACTTATTTTACAAGTGTCTATTCCAAATTCTTGGATAATTTCTGGAAATGCATTAAATCACTTTATGATAGAGCCAAAGTGAATTCATCCCCAACATACAATTTTGACAACGAAATTGCCTTTATAGGCCTTTTCATCATAAGACGAGCGCAAGCGTAGCTGTCATATTGAAATGGCGGTAATTCAAAACATTCGTACTGTTTTAATCAACAATAGCTGGGCAAGGAATATTATCTCTACAAACAAATGAAATATTGGAAAAAACCATTGATGGTGCTTCACTTGCTTATAATTCAGTTGAGGCTCTTATATGTGAACAATTAAAAAGGTCGTTAAAACGTCATGGGCGTCTGCAAAAAGGAAAAAAGTAAGCTGATTGAGAGGTTAGGTATTAGCATACGTTTACTATCTAAAAACATATAAAAAAATAATATTTACAGTTTTAATCTTATTAATAATGTCAATTTATTTGATGTAATAGAAAATATATTTCAGTTGACAAGAGTATTACTTGTGGAACTAATAAATAAATCGAGCCATTAATATTTTGAGGCTGTACATATGACATTATTAATTAGACAAATAAGTAAATACTGAATTGAATATGTTTAGTAATTTTTATCAGAGGAAAATATTCAATACAACATAATATATATAAAATTTACAGTCAAAAATGCAATAAGGAATAATGTACGTATGTTGAATTTCCTGATAGCTTGAAGAGCTTTGTTGAAAGAGTTTTGTTGAGTTGGACCTCTTTCTCCAATGAAATGTAGTGAGCATCATTGCAATGTAGTGATTATCCTTGGTAACATCATCAATAGATTTAAAGCCTCGGTCACTCCTGCCACATTTTTCCATCCATAATTCACATTTCGTACATTTTGCACATGCTTTAATATGTAATTTGTTTGATGATTTGATTTTTTTTTGAGCTATTTAAGGCTTTGGAAAATTTATAAAATAGTATGTGTTGGTTTTGAATGATTTGTATCGTGTATCACTTGTACATACTCTATAATAACACCGTTTTGTTGTTCCTTTTAGTTCAGATAACATAATTATAATGGAGTATAAAACATTTTTTCTGATAATTTTGACTTACTACTTTTTTTTTCACGTTTTTTACAATTAATAAACTTCAATTTATATTATAATTTTCAAAACATGAGTTGCGGGCTCTTTAACATGGTTGTTTACAAAAAACAGTACGAAAAAGATGGCTGATAGTGACGCATGCGCACAAAAAATTGTGATGAAAAGGCCTATGGCAACTCCCAAAACCACGAAGTAAGTGGGCATTGGTGCCCAGCATTACGTTCTCCTAGAAGACGTTATAGGTCAATAACAATAATATGTTGAGGTTGGAGAGTAGGAAAGACAATATTCCATCAAAAACTCCAACAAACGATTTTTTAATCTATTTTTGGCGGTTCTGATTTTCCAAAATTTATTAAGCAGGTTTATCATTACGTGGCAATGCCGAAGACAAGTAGATTTTGATGAAGGCCTAAAAGAGTTCCAGCTCTGGTCACCTTGTTCAATATCAAATCCAGTTCAGTAAACTCAAAAATAAATGCCCCACTTCGTGTTATCATGGATATTAACGAAGAATTTTTGAACTCCAGATGACTTCACAGGTTTTGTTCTGTATTAATCTGTTATGTAGACATTCTGAGGTTATATTGAATGCCTTGCGTAAATCGACCCAGGCCATAGAGATGTTACCGTTAAATTGCACTATGTAATACATCCATCGATGAACAGGTTTTCCTTAAAACCCCCAGCCAAATAACTGTTCATACCCATCTTGACCTGGAGCAGCAACGTTCTTCGATCAAACACCGGCTTTACCTACTTCATGAGAAATTATCGTATGGCGCAGGCTATCGAAGCTCTCTTCAGAAAGCTTCAAACTGCGCTAAGGTTAAAATGCTAGATTGAGTGCTTGCGGATCCTCATAAATGCCCTTTCAAAAAAATCCCCATCAGCAGTCGGGGATTATCCAAAATAAGTGGAGACTTTTGAGATTAGCAAGAAGGTTCAGTGTTTTCGCGATACTTATCGCTCGCCTCATTAGTGACTTTTTAGCATCCACCAGCCTCTGAAGTTATTACTACTTCGTCGCCTACTTGCCTGAAACTGTTGTTTTGCCGCATTGAACTACACTTGACATATACACTTGCACATATTTCTTCAAATTAAATATACTAGTTACTTGGATTTTTACGATTATTATAATCAGGAGCACTATTTGTTTATAATACCAATGCAAATAATGTACTTTCCGGTTGTTTTCGATACAGAACGAGGTGACAACAACTCTGTTACTTATCTAGAATCCATTTAGCGAAATACCCATAGCAAAGCATGGGGTCTTCTTTAACAACACTGAAGACCTCGGCTTATTAAAGTATCAGAGCTTCCCTTTCCTCAGGTGGAGTGAAATCAGGCTGAGTAGATTATCATGGTCTGGCAGGATGATGTATTCACACCTTAGTCTAGCGTAGTCCCGTAGTGACTATAGAGATTTGTGATACCAGATTCTAGGAGATACTGAACTCATTGTGGAAGATGCTTCTAAATCACTCTGTTGAATACGTTGTTATGCTTATATGACTGATACCTTCGCAACTTTGTAATCTAAAAATCATAGTGGCTTGCTTTGAACAGCAGAAACCTTAGTAGGACAGATACAGAAATCGTTCTTAGTTTGCTATGTCTCAGGGCATACGATTTTCGATTCCAATGATCACTTATCTTACGGTGGGGGGAGCATTCATTGATCAAAAATAAAGGCACGCTCTCGGAATCGATTGTAGCTTAGAGTTTAGGGGTTGACCAGCAGCCCGTTTTAAGGTAAAAAAATTAGAATGCATTCGTAGATGACGTCAAAACTATGCCCCGGAAGACCATTCCAATAGTCGAGCCCTCTCCTTGAGAGGAGGTGTTGTGGATACAACTTTTGAAAATTTCCACGAACAGGTTTGTGACTGTCATTACACTTGAATATTATTCAGATATAATATAAAAGAGTAAAACATTTTTTCGTGAAACCAATTCCAAGGCGCATCTTACTTTAAAAAGTCATGAATTCATTCTGAAATACCCCCTATGAGCATCATTCAGGAAGAGTATTATTATTATGTTTCAGAATCATTCCATATAAAAATTATTCCGTCAAAAGTGAAGTCCGTTCCACCCACTACTGAGATATCCAGTTGAAGAACCTTGGCATGGATTCGTGTTACGATTAGATTTTCAACTGTTTATTGCAACCTTTCCTTACATCTATAGCTACTAATTTACTCACTCAGATCGAATCTCACTTGTTTTTTTATCGATTTAATTTATAGGTGCTTTCGTTATTACTATCGTATTTGATTAGCTAGACCGCTGATCTCGACGTTGCAATTTTGTTATTAAATTGATAACTAATTGCTATCTCGCGGTTTTTTGAAGAGAGAATACTTTTTGTATTTTTGTATATATACTATATTATTTCATTCAGGTCGATATCAGTATTACAAATTATAGTGAACTGTATTATATAAACAATATGGAATCACCCAGTCATCACCCGAAGACGATTGTGGATACTAACAATCGAAACGTCTTGAAGTAACTTGGTTTGGCATCTTTCAATTTGTTTATTTTCTTATTTTTTGTTTAATTGCTTTATTTTTATTTTCATTTTATTTCACTCTGATATGGAATATTTCCTATTTCTAGCAATCTGAGATCACCTAAGCTCAGCTTGTATCGTGTCCTTCTGGTTTTATAAAGAAAAATGTAATATAGGTACTAGTGCAAATCTGTCTAATGAGATAACATAGTTTGGTTTTTCAAAAATAGATTGATTGGTGACATATATTAATTGATATTAATATAGATACGATTAAGATATGGTAAGTAATTTAGAGATATAGAAGCACAAAGGTATACAGGAGAGTACACATATAGTCCTCAAAGATTTTTTTCAATTGATTATACTATTTCTTAATGGAAAGTTTTATTTCTTTTTTGAGTATTTTATGCAGTCATAAAGAACTTATAACAAAGTGGGTCAATGAAAACGAGAAAAGACCGATTTCTCCTATTTAGCGTTTGATGAAAACATCTCTCGTATGTTCTTGTCGATTAGGAGGAAAACACCTTTCATACATATTTTCACACCCTCGACTGAATTAGAGATCATGTGATATCATTGAAAAATCATCAATTTCTTTTTTCAATGCTATCAATTTTTTATGAATAGGTACAGACTATATCGAAAAAAACGTTGTTGATAAATCTGCTTAAATAACTGAACCTTTGGAACGAGGATTCGTCCTCTAACTCCATTCGAGATTCAAAGGTTGAATTGCTTTCCTTCTTACTGGGGGGGGTGGATGTAAAGGTTGAAATTATGATGGAAAAAATCCCCCTCAAAGTAAAAATCGACTTATCTGAATCATCCTCTAGTTGAAATACTAATTCGAAAGCAACTCTGTATTGAAAAGAATTATGAGCTGGAAAACTGAGCTGAGGAAAAGAACATTAAAATTATGGGAAATAAAAACCTTAAAAATTTTCACCTGGAAACAAGAGAACGAAAAATATTTCAATATAACGAAGTGTTCATTTTTTTTTTCTGAAACAAGTTTTCTCTGAACTCCAATGCTGAACTTTCAAATAAAGGGCTTTTTTTGCAGATGAGCTGATAAGACAAGTGTCTTGTAACGACACTTCGAAGGGCACCAATAAAGAAGACATTGTTTCGTGTGTCATTTCGTATATCGTATACACATTACATTGTGTAGCGTTTCTATGAATCACATCTCTTTCAATACTATAACGAATGTTTGAAGTAGAAATTGATTGGTAAAAAATGAGTTTCGTGTAGTTCAACCGTTTTATGGAAGTGGTTGTTTCGAAAGTATTTTTTATTCCAATCTGAAAGAAACTTCTGTGTATGATTAAAGAGTTTTTATAAAGAGTTTTCATTGTACTTATTTTTGGTTCCTTTTTAAAAATGGAGACATAGACAAAAAGCTTCTGCCTAAAAAAATATTTTCTCTCAACTCAACTAGTTAAGGAGGCCACGTTACAAGAGAATTCAGGATTTCAAAAGTCACCCATTCAATGAAATAAATGCAATCTACATATCTTTTGATACACGAAATAATGAGTTAGTTTGAAAGGTGTAAAATGACTATTTTCAAAGTGTGCTTTGTAAAATACTAACGAACAGATTCGGCTCCAAACGGGTTGCAGACCATATACATAAAACAAAAATGTGACTTCAAACTTCAGAGTAATTCCCTGAAAAAACAACGAAATTGCAATCTTTCCTCATCATGAATATCACATCGTTTTGTGAGTACGTTTGGTTTTATTTTGTCGCTCGATTGTTTTAATTTTGCGATAACTTTAAAAGTAATTATTTAAAATATATGGCTTAGAAAGCAATATTAATGTACATCAAATACTTATTTAATTTAGTGATGATCAACTAATATGTGAAAGATATCTGATTCAATTCCATAACAAATGTTTGGAATAGGTACAAACTGAATAGACAAAAGTGTTTTTTGTATAATTCTGTTAATGTTAACATAAAAGCAGCTGTTTCAGGAGGGCGTCTTCTTCCAGTTTGTTTCTAAAAGTTACTTCTTTGCATGATATACATGATCTTTGTATAGAATTACTTTTTTGAAATTGATTCCTTTTTCCTTTGTTTGAAAGATTCCCACATTTTTTGTATCAAGATGGAGAACTAGAAAGCCAAAACATCTCTCTAAAATATACACCTTTCAATTTGAACAAGATTCCTTTGGCTGGGATTTAATCAAATAAGCGAATAAATGTCATTACGATGCCATCGATAACATGAGTAGATCAAACTCATTCCGTGACATAAAGTCGTAGTTTCATGAATGAATTGTGTGTTTTTTCTTTGTTACTGAAGAGGCAAAACATCGGATATCTATCAGTGTAAGTGAAATTTTAGCTTTTTTGTTTACTATATTTTGTAGGAATCCTGTGAATGATATCTGATTCAATTTCTTAACGAATGTTTGGAATACAAATTGAATAGAGAAAAGTGTTTTTCGTATAATTCATTGTTCATACAAAAGTATTTTTTCGAAAGTTTTTTCTTTCATGTAATTCAATGTTTATATGAAAGTAACTGTTTCAAGAGGGTTTCTTCTCAAGTTTGTATTTGCAAGTTACTTCTTTGCACGATCTACACATCTTTTGATTGCTTTCTTCTTTTTTTTTGGAAGATTCTCACATTTTTTTGTATCAAGATGGAGAAGTAGAAAGCCAAAACCCTTCAAAAGAATAATATGTAGTGAATTAAATTGTGATGGGTATATTTTTAGAAGATTTAGTTTTTGGGAAAAACTTTTTGTCTTTCACTTCTCCGGCTTTCTTCAAAAAAACATGGCAAACTTCCAAAGAAATGAAGAAAGCAATCAAACAATTACATATAAGTTAATTCCAGGTAAAAACTGAAAAAAGAGCCCCTCCCCCAAACAACTACTTCCACATGAAAACTGAATTATACGAAAAAAAATAATACTTCTCAAACAACTACTTTCATTTAACATTGATTTATACGAAACAATTTCTTATTACATAGAGTTGTACACCTTGTATATATATCCTCTAGAAATTTATGGTAAGCTGATAAACCTATGAATTTTTCAATCCCGTTTGATAGCGTTGATCAAACTGGTAGCTCAGTCAAAAACAAAAACAGAAGACTGAAAAAACAGTCGAGCTTTCCTGCGGGCAAGGTGCGGTTATGTGGCGCATAGCCCGCTGAGCGGTGTGACAGTTCGGCTGGTACCGACGCACAGGTACGCCCCCGCGCAGACAACCTGTGCTAGTGGTACCGTTCACTCTTGCAGGGTTGCCAAGTCTTCGATTTCGTCGGAGATTGCAGTACATCTTTAGAAAAAGGACACTGCTCTTTTCGTATGGAAATGGTGTTTCGTCAAATTTTAAGAAATTTTGTCGAATTGCTGTACTCGAACCTGTTGACATACGGAGTTCTAGTTGAGATGTTCCCATTTCTTTTAACATATTTTGAAAACGGGATGAGAAAATTCTAATTAGATTTGAAAAGGTTTTGATTCATTTATGAACAATATATATGCATACAATTGCTTTTGATACTCATGATAGTCTACTACTAAAAATACTACTAGTCAACTACTTAATAATCCAACAACAAGCACTTTTTCCATCCACCAGAACTTCAAAACTCTTGACGGGCGTTTCATCAGACAAGTTGGCGTCTTCAGGAGATGAAGATAACTCCTACCTCCAGCTCGAGGAATTATGAAGATACTTTTGTAATGGTGTTGGAAAAGTGACGTCTGAAGAAGCTATTGTATAGCAAAACACGTGTTGCGTTTTTGTAAAACTGTTAGTGAACGTTTTAATTCCCTCTCTCTTTTGTTGTAACTGGTGGTAAGAGTTTTTGTTCAGGTACCTGTCAGTATGTGTATTTGTGTTGGTTTCCAGTACACTCTGGTCCAATGTACAATTTTCAAGTCTTTTCACAAGAACATCCATTGTGAATTGGATTTCTGGGTAGAGCGAATGTCTATATAATTGCAACAGCACAAGCACAAACGTGTCATCAACATACCGCAGCCAATAATATGGTTTCATGGCCGCTTGTTCTAAGGCCCATTTTTCAAAATTTTCCATGAGAAAGTTGGCCACCACCGGACTTATAATCGACTGTCCATCTCGGTACCATCAGTTTGTTCGTAAAAACACCATCCCACTGGAAACGTATCGGGTCCATGATCGAAACCATCGTGTACAAGGAGACTACGTCGAAGTTCACTAGCATGTCTCCATCACGTAACTTCACATTTCTATTCTTTTCGATAAAGTGTCCCGAATTCTTGATAAACGATTGTATTTTCTATTAAATGCTGAAGTAGGGTTGTCTAGTACTTGGCCAGCTCATAATTTGGTGGACATGTCGCATTTACGATAGGTCTAAGTGGCATATTCTCTTTATGGATTTTTGGTTTGTTGAAGTTGTTGGATCTGGATTGGTAGAAGTGTTTGGATTTGTTAAAGCGAACAAGAAATTTTGAAGGCTATTTTCACGTTCAACTTCTTTGCAAAGAACACGCATCGCACAACCTAGTTCGAAAACCAGTAAAATCTAGTGTCAAATCGAGTCAAATAAAAAAATACTTCATTTTCAGAAGATTTTGCATCCCATTGACAAAAATTTGTAAGTATGAATATAAACATAACTAATGGTGTATTGATAAAATCTGGTACTTTACAACACCTTCAATAAAACAAGTACATATACAATAAAAATAAAAAATGATTCCTTGAAATATTCTTGTAGGGTCTATCAACTAGCAAATTTCTTACTGCTTTCTTGAATTGTACGTTGGTCACATTTGCAGACCTTATATCTACTAGTAAGTGATTGAATCATTTTCCAGCATTATAACAAATTTACTCCTTGATTAATGTTGAGTTGGGCATGGGAAGTCTGACATTTTCCAGCATTATAAAAAATTTAATCCTTGATTAATGTTGAGTTGGGCATGGGAAGTCATATATTGAATATGCTATCACGAGTAGCATAAGGACACGAACCAACGTCAAACTCCGTTTTATGTTTATACACCAAACATACAGTTTCAAGAATAAACAGTGTAATTACAGTTAAAATCATATTGGCCGTAAAATAATTTCTGCATGCTTCCCTAGGATTGACTTTACAGAGACATTGCACTTCTCCTTTCTGTAATATTAACACAGAAGAGAGAATGATTGCACTGCATGTTCCCCAAAACGGTATTTCATATCTTATTTCGGATTCAAGCATAGCGTAGTAAACCGTTTTTGCTGTGTGATAACTCGTTGGAAACCACATTCACTGCATAACATCTGGAGGGAATTTTACACCATTAAGGCATATCATCAATAAATACACCAAGAAATTTTGTGTTCAATTTGTTTTCCAAGATATCATTGTCTATCGAAAGTTCATTTAGCAGACATTTGAATGTTATTTTATAGCTTTTGGAGATATTCAAGGATAATAAA
Source organism: Leptinotarsa juncta (assembly GCA_015342185.1). Taxonomy (NCBI): domain Eukaryota; kingdom Metazoa; phylum Arthropoda; class Insecta; order Coleoptera; family Chrysomelidae; genus Leptinotarsa; species Leptinotarsa juncta. Next base: position 12,635 of record WOGJ01297658.1, read on the forward strand.
TTAGTATCACAACAATTTTCCCCTTTGCTAAATCAGAAGATAACTTTTTATGTAGTTCTGCTGAGTTATTTTTTATTCCACAATATTGTTGTATCATCCGCGAAGAGAGTAAAGCTGCCAGATATATGGTCAAATCATTAATATATAACAAAAACCGAACTGAACCTAACACAGAACGCTGTGACACACCATATGTAATTGCCCTGCTTTCTGAGAGTTCCGAAGTTCTTACCACTTGACTTCGGCCTGAGAAGTACGATTGAAACAATTGTACGTCACCCCTCTGCAGTCATACCGGTGAAGTTTTTTTTGCAATAATTCATAATTAACGCAATCGAAAGCCTTCGAAATGTCACAGAAAATTGCGACGGCTACTTCACCAGCATGTATTTACGAGTAAATTTCATAATGGAAAAAGAATATTGCATCACTCAAAACTTCTTGTAGAACATTCAATTAATAGTTTTGAGAAACAGTTGAAGCTTTATTTTAAATCTTGTGGATACATGATATTATCATTTACTTCATGGTTCTCTCTTTGGTTCGATATATCATATTTGTTACGCGTGGGTGTTTGTCTTGTACACTGTATATGATATGTTTTCTGTTTGTCTTCAAAGGTTAAATTGTGAAAAAGCATCTGCATCAACTTCGCCTTTTTTCGATTTATTTCATGTATCACTTTTGTATTTCATGTATATGTATTAAAAATCGATGCATGAAGGCCAATTATTATTATTATTGGAACCTGTAGATATTTCCAGGCCTCTGTGTTTCTTCAAACTTCTACTTGCATCCCATGTATCCATCATACTGTTTCTTCTCTACTCTTTCTCTAATATTACATAATTGGTTTTATTCTGGAACAGGTGGCTGTGCAACTATTATTATAGTTGTTACGTCACTGAAAACGTGAAAACCACCTAATAATAAAGCGAACAGCGTTCCTAATATTTCTTAATATAGAAACCTCTTCACTCTTTTCGACATCGATAATTTATTTTTATTATCTAATATACTGGAACTCGTGCACAAAAAGTTTAACGAAATTGGTAATTAACAAAATAAGATCACCATTAATTAGTCCTACTCTATTATTACCAAGTTGTACTATCTCTTACAAGCCGAATTTCACTTTCTATCGATAATCACCTTCGATATTTTGGTAAATAATGATGAAATTGATGAATGATAGACTATTAATTTCCGAGACGTGACTACGATTGTTTTTCAATACTACGAGGATGGTGTAAAAAATTCTCGAAATGAAAATATTTTTTATGAACATAACAAATGTATGTCTTTTTATGAGTGGCATCAGTGGAAACGCTGTCAAATCCCTTTGAGATATAACAAAACAATTCATATTGTTCATCTTTAGTGGTTCGCGATGACATCATTGAAGGATAGTTTACTGTACCTACGGATTTAATGTTTGAAAATGTCGCCACATAATATATAGTAATTGGAAAGCTATTTAGACCAGGATACAATTATAAAATTGAAACCAATACCTCAGGAGACAACTGCGAATAGGTCTGTCAATGAAAAAACTCTCCTGCCCTAATGTTACCTGAAATGACGAGGATATAAACTCAATTAAGGTCTGTTCTTCAACAATACATAGTCAGAGCAACTAACCCAACCAATAAGAACAAAGCAAATCTACCTCCAATGAGATAAAACTAGAACCCCAACGTTGTAGTCTGCGATTGAAGGCAACTATTGCACTGTTCATAGCTTCATCACCTTTGAAACGCCTACGATAGTTTCAAATGAAACATCAGGCACCATAGCCTGTAGGTAACTGCTAAGAAATCCGGACACATTTCTATCACGTATTTCTCTCCCCTGTAGTATAATATGTGCTGCCCGAGTAAATTTTTCTAACCATCCATAAAATTCCTATTTGTATGGACAAAATATGACCCACACAATATATCCAATATCCGATTTTTCATTAGATGATTTTGTGAATTCAGTTTCGGACAGTTTTGGATTCAGTCCTAGATATTTAACAGAACACATGTCCTCTCAATTAAGTAATGTTCGGTGGATGAAAATGTTTCCAAACGATTTTTGTGTCAGAAGGAAAATATGGAATTGAGGCACAATTTATAATTTGAAAAACAGTCGATTACATTTTTCAATGTTTCAGTATTCATTTTATCAATAAGGTCTTCATCAATAGATATAGGCAGGGAGAAACGTTAATTTAGCATTTTCAGATTTTTATCGGCTAAAAACATTTCCTCGTCACTTCGCACCCCTTACTGGAAGCGCTTGCGCATTATTTCAGTTAAAGAGCTGTCTTTCCTTGAATAGGTTCTTCAGCTAATTCCGTCTTCAATTTTTTTTTCAATGGTGAAACTAATCACTCCATATACTTTTCTTCATCTTTTCTCCATATACTTTTCTCCATGAATCCTAACATATTCCATATCATGCATATGAGAAGTGTGTGCTCTGCGTCGTCTATTCCTCCACAGTATGGACATTCCTGATTTTCCGACCTAAGTCGATTGAACAAATACTTCATGAAACAGCCGTGCCCAAAAATTGGTTGTGTTATGAAATAGTCTACACTTCCACTCACTTATGTTTGGTATCAACTGATGGTTCCATCTCCCCGTCTTTCCGTTCGTCCACAAGTTTTGCCAACGTGACATAAGGTTGCTTCTTGCGATGATTCTATCACTTCCTTTGTCTCACCTTTCCTCAATAAGGAGTTCAATAGGGGGTTTTTCAGCTATAACCCCTACTGCATCTGTGGATATTGTTCTATAGCCGAAGCATACCCTATTAAAGAGTCCGCGCTAAATGCTGGCAAGTTTCAAAACAAGTTTTTTATTACTGTTCACCGTGTACCAGGCTGGTACAGCATACAATATTTGAAACTAGGCTACACTCAATAACGCTCTTCTTTTGGATGATCTTCATTTGCCGTGAGGGAGGACAATGCCCTCACCGTTTTTTTCACTTTTTGCGAGACTCTTTCGATGTGTCCAGAGAAGGTATGATGATGTGTTGGGAATACAGTTTCGAACTCAACTCTCCACTGTGAGTATGGCAGCTGTTCTAGAAATTTTACCAAACACGTGATTTTGAGGTACAAATTATTACTTGTGAAGTACTGTCACTGTTGGGAACCTTTGGTGTAGCAAAGGATATTACTGGAGTTTTATCCCAACATCAAACCGTTATTTTTAACACCTCGATACGTGTTTCAATCTCCAAGTGATCATCTTCGAGAGGAAGATCAAATTAATGATTGAAACACGTGTCGAGGTGTTAAAAATAACGGTTTTGTGTTGGGATCAAAAAACTCCAATAATAATTTTTACAAATTATTGCAGACGTTCATATTTTTCACTGTTTTAGTACCTATCTTTCTCAAAAATGTTTATCGCACCAGGTATTAAGGCAGGCATTATAGAAAAGAAACAACAACAGACCCAGCACGGAACGCTGAGGCACACTCAAATTATTTAGGGTTATTACATAGTTATTAGTTATATTTATCTAGATGTGATGAAGATTTATCTACTCTGTGACATAATATTATAAGATGTATGATGAAATTGGCTGATATTTGATGAAACTCCACAACTAACATATTCAGAAAACATTTTATTGTGAGATTTTCACTGAACAGTTTTACAAAAAAACATCACGTGTTTGGACACACAATGGCTTCTTCAAGCGCCATTTCGGGCGTTTTTGTAAAACTGTTTAGTGAAAATTTCACAATAAAATGTTTTTTGAATACGTTAATATCATAATGTGTGTTGCCTAGGTCGATTTTTCTAGCCATCTATAAAATCCCATGCCCATTTGCATGGACACGCCATCCTCCATCTCGTCGCGTTGATCGGCGATAATTTAGTAGAGCAAGTGCGGCCTTCCATCCCACAACGCATTTTGTCTATAAAATAATAGAGACAAATTTTTATTCAAGCTGTCGTTGCTGGTGGTCTGCATTATTCAGTAGCAGAATGTTGTTCTTGCAGCGGGATATGGGCAATATTTATTATGTAAACTTGATTAATTAACATGGTCGTCTATAATTTGAATTAGCCTTTAATTGTCGGTAATTTCTATATCAACGAGGTGGTTCGTTCAAATGCTTTACATATTAATTCAATATTCCGTCGATACCGTTATTACAGAGAGTGATTCAATGCACTGGGATCTATGCATTTTTCTGAAGCGAATGAAACTGATATTATTTGATCTGTGAGTTTTGAGTTTTCAATTATTTCTTTTATTGATACTACAGATATAATATTGACTGCATGAATTTATTCAACTTAAACATTCCCCAAATAGCAAGCAAATAAATTTCACGATTACATTCAAAGTCAAATTAGCAATCTTTCTGATTAATTTGGGACATCTGCCTAAAGCACCCATTAGAAGAGATAATTTCTTTTCTTATTCCAGATCAGTTTCTGATAAATCTATTTGCCAAAAATATTTTATTTTTTTCCTTTTGTTTGGAACAAACAATATATAATTTTTGTGTAAAACTCGAGAGCAGTTTTTATTGTATTCTTTAATGAAGAATTATGTATTTGATTGTATTTGTATAACTTGATAATAGGTTAGAAAATAATTACTTCTCTGATTCGATCAGATCCTTATTGTTTGTTTCCTACAGAAACTTTTTGTCTTTGTTTTCTTACAATCAACATAAAATGCACGATGAATCCAAGAATTTCATGTTCGGTATATGAAGTAAATATAAAATTGGATCTAACACATATGTCGATGTTTCACAAAATTTATTTGCAATTACATCTCCAGGACATTAGAAGATTGATTTCCCTATGTCTTTCAATTATCCTAAAAATAAAAATGAATTTTGCAAAACGTCAATGGATAGAGAAAAACTTTACTTTCTTCTGAAGTTTACCTTTTCCGAAAACCTCCTGTAGTAACATCGTTGAATTACAATACCTAAATTTATATCGGAATTGATCTAGCACAAGTATGCCTTGTATACCATTCACCGACGGTTCAATCAAGATAGGGCCCAAATAACTTCCCAGACAAATAGTCGGACCAATTAATTTATAAAAATTGTCACCGCGCCAGCAAGGCACTCAACGGGACCCGAATCGATCTAAAACTGACGTATCGATAATCTTTTTATTAGTGCTTTCAGACGAAATATCAATAATGGGCCGATCTTAAACGGTAGTTAAGCTAATTAAAGATTTGTTAACGAATATGTCAGTTTGGATAAGCCTGATGTCGAGGCAGATATTTGGAATGTTTCGAGATAGCTTCTGCATTCAAGAAAAAATATTAAGTCTGTTGACAGACTCGAAACTCATTAGCATTAATGAATATTGTCTAGAGACAATTTTACATTTTCAAGAGTTTTGAGAATTGTTTTCCAATTTTCCTATAGAATTATTCGTAAATATCTGTTTTTGCAGATTGAAATTTAAATATGACGTAGATTGAAGTTATTTCCGTAAAATTCTCCAGATCAAAACCACAAGGAAAATAGGGAAAACATAAACTTTAGGATGAATCACACAAAGCTCATTCTGGAAACAGACACAGTGCTATTTTTTCCTCGAGACAAAAAGACTCCATCGTATAGCGAGATGTCATTAAGATAAACAGTCTTAACTCCCCCGCTACTTCACTCAAGCTCGCTACCATTTTGCACAATTGTTATTAAAATAGGCAACAAATCATCTGCGAAATCCATTCTATTACTCAATCCGTTATTAACGTTGCTGCGCTCCGGGTTCACAAAGCCGTTGTGATATATTCGCCCTGAATCAGCGCAAATCTATAGAATTATTAGTCCAATATTTGTGTAACTTTCCACTTGATCGGCTCTCGAAAGAAAATAATTTGATTTATAACTAATAATTTTATCTGCAGCAGACATTTCGAAAGAGCGTGATTAGCAGCCGCAGTACGTCGGATCGGGTCGCCCGGACACAACAGGTTGTTCGGATTATAATAAGATTACTTACACACCCACAAATACATTTATACCAATATATTACTTTTATAATGATATCTTAACTTTGGAACGATCTCTAGGAGCTTAGATACACAGAGAAAAATTCTAAGCCGCTATTGTCGGGCATTCTCTCTAGCAACGCGTGTGGATCATACTCCTTTGTGATTCAGAAAGTAAATAGTTCCATTATTGTTCTAGGTTAGCTTTACTTCTTTTCTCAAGTGAGAAATGGGAAAAATACCAGCGTGGTTCAAACAGAACTGGCTGGTATCTCAGTCGCCACAAAAGAAATAACCAGGAAAGGGATATCTGGCAAAAACATTTTACACTGTGGTTCTGGCGTTGAATTTGGTCATTATTACGCCTTGATCAAAGACGAAACGGACTGGTTTAAGTTTGACGATAGTCGTGTCATGAAGTG
>WOGJ01297850.1:0-11995 GCA_015342185.1 Leptinotarsa juncta
TTTATTATTTTATATGTATTATATTTTTGTACTATTTTTAAGCTTTGTAACCATGATTTATCATGTATACAATAAAGCATATTCTCTCTCTCTCTCTCTCTCTCTCTCAATGAATGTACTTTATTGTCCAAAGAGTCACTTTTATTGACAATTTTAATATAAAATTTTGAAGCATGAAGATTTACTTCGGCACTATGACCTCATTTTAGTAATACCAGTTTTTTTTCTTGTAATTGACATGAGATAAATTCTTTTTTGAAGTGCAAAATTTAGATCTTTATGTACAAAAGTACTTGCATCTTCAGTCCAGAATATTATGTGTCACAAAATTGAGGTACTTCACAAAAACAAAAGAAAAAGTAATATAAATTATTAAATTATGGAACTACAAAAATTATTTGAGGTTCCGGGGCCACTTGATTGATTACAGTGGCGCATTTGCTTTTTCAGCTGCAGGAAAACCCGGAAAAACCTGCAGCGCCACATCAGCTAAAGATCTTGATCTGCCAACGTCCCCCCTTTCATAAATAAATTCAAGATGTAGCCAGAATATTTACTGACACGACAATCGTCAAACTTAAATCAGTCTGTTTCGTCTTTGACCGATGCGTATTAATGACTGCATGAAGATCATAATAGTGGTCTGCTAGATTGATGTGTTCATATATTTTGAACCATCTTAAGAGTTTGGTGCTTCCGTCAGAGGTTGAGTCATGTTTGAAGATCATCAGTGTTATTGTTAGATTGACTGATGCCTCAGCTATACTTGTCAGTTAGTTTGGCGCATGTTTGGCAATACAGTCGATCATAAAAAACTGAATTAACTTTTATTGTTCAGTTTATTTCAGTTTTTTTTACATCTTCACTAAAAATTCAAATTATCCACTCTGATAAGTTTTTGAAAGAATCAGATATTGTACACCCATTATATTTTGAATGCTCTGGAAAATAAACAACAGGTGGACGTAATTTACACCGATTTTTCAAAAGCATTTGACATCGTGAACCATAAAGTTCTTTGTGAAAAATTAAAGGCAATTGGCTTTTTTGGGAGTTTGCTGGACTGGTTCTCAAGTTATCTTTGTGATAGATCACAGTTTGTGAAAATTAAAGGATTTATCTCTCACGAGATATCTGTTACCTCAGGAGTACCTCAAGGGAGTCACTTGGGACCTTTTCTCTTCAATATCTTTGTAAATGATATCAAAGAAAAAATCACTCACTGTGAAATACTGATGTTTGCAGATGATCTAAAAATTTTTAGAGCAATTGATTCATTGCAGGATTGTGCGAAAATTCAAATGGACCTTAAATCTTTTTCTGATTGGTGCAAGATGAATTATATGGATGTCAATGTGGCAAAATTTCACCTTTCCGTGAAGTAGTAGTCTTAATTTTCTGCTATTTCAGCTTCATCTCTAAGGATTTTTACTTGTCCTTCTCCTTCAAATTTAATATTGTTTGTGTCAACTGTATTAGACTTAGTATTAATTAGCGATTTACTGTCGTTGCACGGCTTCTTCAACCTTTTTGTGTTTCCCTCTGTGGAGGTGCTTTCCTGCAGGGGCAGCCGGTTCCTTGCCTTTACTCCAGGCTGAGCTCTTGGCTCCCGCCGCAGGAAGTGCCTTTGCTGTTGGAGGTGGAGTGGGGGAGAAGAAGGGTGTACTTATAGTTGCTGCCAGTCCTGCCTCCTTCACTCTCTTTCTCCTTTTGGCCTCGGCGCCGCAAATGCGCTTACGCCTCGGCCTTTGTATTACATCACCAGGTGATCTGATATGTCCAGCTTCATTCGAAGCGGTAGATTGGGGTGGACAGACACCGCCTTAGATTGAGGTGAGCACTTCTGTCCAGCCTCGAGATTGTATAATCACCTTATACCACTGTCGACATTTCATGTGTTTTCAAGCACTTAAATCCATTGTTTTCACAAAAATTGATGCAAATTCTTTGATCCATTTTTTTTCTACAGCATAAAATAGCCGAAAACGCAAAAGACTTCTAACTTTTATGCCTCTCGCCAACATGCTAAACATCTGAAACTGTAATCATATGTTCGAGACGAGTCTATCAACATGAAAAAAATCGCTTTTAGCACGCCATATTGGAAATTCATATTATGTTTTGAATAATTCACATATACTCAACTGCCTTATAAAAGTATTTGTTTCGAAAGAATTTTTCTTTCGTGTCATTCAATGTTTATATGAAAGTAGCTGTTTCAGGAGGACTTTCTATCAGTTTGTGTCTGAAAGATACTTCTTTGTATGATCTACACATCCTTGTATAGATTTACTTTCTTCCTTTCTTTGGAAGATTCCCTCATCCTTCTTTCTTGTATCAAGATGGAGTAGTAGAAAGCCAAAAACTTTCTTTCCCAAAAATAAATTTAATAAACCATTAGTGAAAATTGAGTGCCTATTCACAATGAAAATAACAATATAATTACAGCGTAAAACAAAGTTCCTAGCCTCCATTCGAAAAATTAAAGATTTCAGATTGAATTTCAATACAAATACTAAATGTTATCAATAGATAGTGTTTTCTAGAAAAAAAGGGGAAATTTAATAAAATTTATGACCTACAACTGAATCATTTTTGCATTTGATGGCGAGTCTTGCTATTTTTCATAACAAATATATTCCCATTATAGAACTTCCAGTGGAGTCTTTTCGATGGTGTCCTCCATGATTTTCATCCCGGTTTCGGTTAAACTCTTCTTCATGACAACCCCCGATCCTTCTAATATTTTTTAACTACATCCTATATGTCATGTCAAACTCGTAGTGTCAAAGTCAAGGAAATGCACCACGGACGATCATTTTGCTTCTTCCCACTTCTAGTGCAAATTTGCGTATGTCTGCTTTACCAATTTCGAATACCTAGACTCAAACTGAAAAGTTTCACAATCATAACGCTGCACTGTCAGTTATTTTTGCATGATTTGCATGATGAAATAGTCCTCTTTAAGAGAATTCCTGATTTCACATTTCACGTGTTATCACCATATTTATACCACCATATGATTAGTTAACCAGTAGAAGACGAAGAAAGTTTGGAGATTTTACTGCCTGGTCACTTTAAACTAGGAGTTTACTCGTTTCAACCATATACAATATATCGTCATTTAATACTATTGTATTACTTATTTTTGCAACATTATTATCATTTTTTTTTAGTTTGATGAATCTGTGACAAATCAATATGACGAGGCTACTTGTCCTGAAGAAGGAGATGCATCTGAAAGTATTATAGGTAAGTAAATTAACTTAATATTTTTATAATAAATATTTGACTATTTTAAAAAAGTATTGGGTAGTGAGAAGAGATCATGATGGTTCAGTCGATCCATATACAATTTACAAAAAAATGGAATACCCAGAGGACTTCGAAAAATATCATAGACGTTACAGTTAAGGAAACCATTTCGAATGACATATCTGAAAGCTCTGGCGTAGAATAAATCCGAGACAAGCACTGTTCCCAAACAATACAACTGCAATTCTCTTTTGGATGCGCGATTCATCAACCAAATTGGCTTTTCCAGGAGATGGAGTGCCAACACGAAAATTAATTTTTGGTTCAAGAACTGATAAACAAGTTTTTTGTTTTGAGACCAATTATAATTGTTTTCGAAGAATCTGACTGTCGAAAAAGATTAAATTAATCGTTGTCTCATTAGTTAACCATAAAAACGTCCGTTCGGTGTTAATAGGTGATATTGAAATGAGCATTCGTTTAGCTCAAAGATTGATATTCCATCAGAAAATTTATTAGAACAAGAGAAAACCCCTAAATTGTTCATCTTTTGATGACGCCAACTTGGACGCAGAGCTGTTACAAATCTGGAGTCCGGGTGCGTTGTTCTGGATTTATTCAATGTCCCCCCATGCCCCCTCACGGTTTGAATGTCCTGAGTTGAAATCTTCTCCACATGATTACTGTTTGCAGAACATCCCATCTCGTCCATCCACCCCTGCTCCTCCGGAGCAGTCTACAACTTACTGATGGGCACTTCAGCAAGATTGACATCTGACATCTTTCAGTCGAAAGTCAGCCTAGAGGTGGTTTTACTTTCTTGTCTAGTCTTTTGTTTTATCTTGGCTATCCTAACTAAATTTTTGCATGGGGTTCCCAAAAACTAAACGGAGACTATTGTTTAAAAGAGATCGCGGTCGAGTGATTCTCGTTGAACCTGAAAAGGAAGTGTTTGTTATCTGTTAACAAATTGTTATACTTACCGGAGCCGCCTGACACCGATTCTCAGAGATGGACATTGGTTCTGCTTAGTTGGCCTTCTATGTTTATCTCTCTCTCTCTCGAAATCTGGGGTCATCCTTGTTAAATGCATTGTGTAGATCGAGTAGCGCTGGATTGTCGTGCGCTCGAATTCTGTCAAACGTGTCTTCTGCGTGTTGTCTCACATATAATAATAATAATAATATATTTATTCAACAAATGACAAGAATTAATTATATAATACATAATAATTTAAGCAGGTAGTTGAATAGTTTTGATGACATTTTTGACACAATGTATATAGTATTATATCATGAAATGAAATATGAATGAATAAATATTAGTGATAATCCATAAAAACATATGCTTGTCGTAAATAATAGAGGTGTATACGTGTTGACGAAAGATCAATTAACGTATACATATACACATGTATTAATGCATTTGCGATTTATGGTATCGATACTTTTTCATTGAAGAAAAGTTAGTCTACAATAAAAACGAAGACCTCTGTAGAACAGTGTTTTAGTTCTACTATATTATTTCAGAAATAATTCTTTAAATCGATCTGTTGGTGGATGTGTGATTTAGGAAGGTTTGAAATCCTATTTTTCAGTTCTCTCTTAAATAGGCTTAGCGAATTGATTGTTTTCAGTTCACTGGGAACTGCATTGTATGCGTCTACGTAGTGTATGTTCAGGTCTAGATCCCGAAATATGTGCCCATTCGGTACATATCTTGGAGTGTTTACGGTGGCCCTTACGCACGCATTCATAAACGACTGGACCCAGGCAGTGCAGGCATACAGGATTATTGGTAGTAGTAAGGTTTTTATAATCAGCAGCTTCACTTTCAGTCCCATGTTGCTTCTTCGACCTATTATTGGTTATAGGTTTTGTCGGGCAGATCTCGCCATTCCTATTCTCTGTCGTACGTGACACCTGAATAATAATCTTTTATCTAGGGTGAATCCCAGGTATGTAGCTTCGTTGGTCCACCGAATTTCTTGTCCTGTGAAGGTGACGTTTCCTTTCGGATTTGCACGCCTCCGGGGAACAGTATCGCCTGACTCTAGTTATTATTATTATCTGCCTGTTGCTGCAAGTATCTAATGAAGTGCGCTTGGCTTTTTGATCTCGCCAGCAGAGCTATGTTGTCCGCGTAGAGCATCGGCTTGGACACGTCTATTGTGTATACCAAGAAGAGGTGTGGCGAAAGGACTGTAAATTGCGGGACTTCTGCTTCCAGTATTTGTGTAGTTGAGAATTCTTGTCCTACTCTGCAGCGGCATCGCCTGTCAGCTAAAAAAGACTCGATTGATCTTACCATTTGTTTCATGTAGCCAAAATTACTCATTTTGGCCAGAAGTCCGCCATGCCAAACTCTGTCAAACGCCTTGAAGACGTCTAGGAAATTCGCTCCGGTGTTGTATCCTTTGCCGAAGTTGAAACCTTCCGTCGTAAATTCTACTACTTTCAGGACTTGCATTTCTGTCGAGTGTTCTGTTCTGAAACCGAACTGTTCATCTGGTAGAATTCCTAGTTCGCTGTAGTTATCTGAGAATAGGTGGTTCTTCCTTGGCTTCGGGATGTGGATAACCGTTGCCTCCTTGAACGGGTACGGAAAGTGTTGCAGTTTGCATATAGCTTTTACGATGTTTGCTGTAGATGCTATTCCCTTACGTGGTAGGACTTTCAATGCCCGGTTTGTTATTTGCTCCGGACCTGGAGCTTTCCGAGTAGCTAGACGTCTTACGATGTTTTTCACTTTCTCATGATATTTTGTACCGGGGATTGCGCATTGTTTTTTTTTGTCGTCTGAGTCTAAGTACCGTAGTTTCCACATGTGTCCTTATTCCTTCAATGTTAGATGTTCCAGTTTTACCTTCCAATCGAAATTTTTTTCACCTACTTCTAGACCAGTGAAATCTATCAACGAATACTTCTGTCTATCAAATATCGATATGATAATCTTTTTATCTATTGAGGACTCCACTTGGAAGACATAACTCGACTGCCATATTGATTTCCTTTCACAGTTTTTTTCAACTGTCAAGAAAGGTTGATGATTTCTTTCAAATTTCTATTAAACTGTATTTGAATAAAAATTACTACTGGAGAAAAATATTTTGGGTTGATTTACCTCAACATCTTCAAGCCTCTACCGTTACTGATGTGACAATAAGCAAGAAATGTGAAAAAAATGCATTTCAATTATATACTTTTTTAGATGAGCCGTACATCGATGGAAATGATTCTGTGATAGTATATCTGAGGACAAAACTCATCGGGGCAGCAAGAGACCTGATCTCAACCTACCGAAAAATTGATCCCACCAATTCTCAGCTCGGCTCAAAAGAATTGGTCCTCCTCATGATACGGGGTATCCTGTATCTTCCATACTGGAATTCATTCCAGATGGACATTGTCGATCTTTTGAACGAAATTCTCAAATGTCCTGCCTACCTTGCCCCTTTGATACAGGATAATATCATAGAGCAAATTTATGAAATATCGATGTATAGAGTACAATCCTCATTCGATTTGATGTACTACGAATCTCAAGAAAATTGGCCTGAAAAACTCCTACACTGTTTTGCTTACGTAATAAATTCAGAGCCGGCCCACGGAAGTTTCAAGAACGCTTTGATGAAGGGAGACAAAAATATGAGAACCCAGGCAGCTTTAGTCATTCCATATATAGTGAAGTAAGTATTTTTGCTATTCATTAAGGATAAAACTAAGTGTTTTTTGCCTCGAATTTTTCGAAACTATAAGATTCACCTTAAGATTCAAAAGGCGTTTGTGTTTTATGTTTTTCTTTGTTGTGTGAGCTCTGGGGCTAAGGGAATGTTTTCATAGTGATCAACATTTTAAGTGATCGTATGCAAGGGTATCAATTTGAAAAATCGATAAATCTATAACAACGTTTTAGTATATTGTAGGGGTACCTATAAATATCGTCATACTGCGCTACAAAAAACTGTTTGTTTTCCACTTCAGACGAGTAACATCAATAATATAAATGTTCCATTACTTTTTAGACATAAAAAATAAGAGGAAATTGTTTTTGGATATTTCGTGAATCTGTGGAAAGTCTTCGAATATAAAAGTCTTCATCGTTTCATAGACTCTGGTCTATAACTGATTGTCTAAACGACTATAACATCACAATTGTGCAGTAGATGGAGACGTTATTTAAAAAAAACTCAAGGGAGATCGAACTATGGAAATTATGCTAGAACGATATTTTTGTAGCACACGGATCATTTTGAACTGAATTTTCAAACTAAGAGCTCTATGTTTCTTGACTATTGTGAAAAGGAATTGACGGAAATGTTTTGAAACATTTTGTATCGTTTTCAAAGTGATTCCATCAATTTTTTGTATTTGTTTTAATTTGAGAGCTAATAACTTCATTGCGAACGTTCAAATACGCCTGAAAATATTTAAATTTGTTTTTTCACAATGTTGAAAACATTGATGAATGAATGATAATCGTTAATTTAAAGGTGATTGACGATGTTTCATGATGAATTTCACTAGTTCGGACTTCCATTGTCTAATATATAAAATGATTTGATAATCCTTTCAAATGCTATCACATGCACCCTCGTAATTTTTGAACATGTTGTGGTGTTACTACAAAGAAGTTGAAGTGGTAACATTTCACTTGAGAATTATCACGCTTTGTGGAAACGTGACGTGATACACAGACATGACACTTACGTTTATCAAAATCTTCCTATAATAAAATATTGGGTATATGATTGCAGGCTGGTGTTATTGAGACACTCAAAAGATTCAAATGACAAGCTTAGTAACTTTTGCAACATTTTTTAAAAAGATTCATTTCTCTCAATCATCATACATCCCACTTCTATTTTGACAGTAATATTTTATGTGTTCATCTGCCTTTGCGATAGCCCAAAATTAACACAAATTGTTGGGCTACTTGATCTCTATACTGATAGAATGTTGAAATTTTTCTGTCATTACTGGAGTCAACAAAATATATTAACTCGAAATTTAATTTTGCAGTGGAAAAGACCTTTTTCATTTAATGGTCACATGTGGAGAACTCATTATTCAGGAACTCATAGAGCAAGATAACGAATATAGGAACGCATCTATCTTCTCGATTTGCTTCCTAGCTAGGAAGGGGCTTGGTATTCCAAAACATACAGTAGTGGAGGTAGATATACTGGGTGACCAGCTGTCAGCAACAACACTAGACACAAAAGAATCGGGATTGGCCACCTTCAGACTTGACGACGGCTCAGTGATTCATGCCAGTCATGAGCTCTTGATGAAAAAATCAGAGTATTTTCTCACCCTGTTCAGTGGGCGATTCAGAGAAAGCGTCGAGGATGAAGTGAGCCTCCCCGACGTCGACTCTGAAACATTTCAACGGCTCCTAAATTTGCTTGAGCGTCCAAAATTCGAAGAGCACGGAGTCGAGGTCCTATTGGGCGTTCTCCAACTGTCAGATCGCTTTCTGCTGACGGAGCTGTACAACAACCTTTGTGAATGGATCAGTTGTTATGTGATGAAGCCGAACAATGTGAGCGGCCTCTATCAGTGGTCTCTAGAGACAGGCCTACATCAGCTCAGGGTGAATGCCGTCAGATTTGCCCTGACTTATGATGCCGATGACAATTTGAGATCAGAAATGTT
The DNA here is from genome assembly GCA_015342185.1 of Leptinotarsa juncta. NCBI lineage: Eukaryota > Metazoa > Arthropoda > Insecta > Coleoptera > Chrysomelidae > Leptinotarsa > Leptinotarsa juncta. Next base: position 8,913 of record WOGJ01297850.1, read on the forward strand.
TCAGGAGTTATTCGATCTGAAGCACAGAAAAGTGATGTCGAAGGATATTTCCGATTTATTTGGGAAATATCTGCAGAGGTGTAAATAGGGTTTGGAACCTGCTGAGCCAGAAGAATAATGCGACTCTTCTAATGTCTGAATCAATATTGGTCAACTATACCTAATGTGAATCTCAACGTGAACGTAAAGTTTACAACGACTGTATTTGCTTCCTTCCTTTGAATACGTGGCAATATTATCGCATGTTGTAAGGTGTACCCTTAAATATATCTATTAGTTAAATATAATCCAAGATCATCGAGCCATTTTGCCATATTTCAACAGAAAATAATGCAATGTGTATTTATGATTACTATCTTCATAATGTAACCTCACATTTGAGTTGGCGATATATGAATATATTTTAAGTAAATATTACTTCATTTACTGCCAGAATATTGACGTTTTTCTGTTGGTCCTAAGGATTTGGACTACGAAAAATAGTCAAGATCATTTATTTAGGTATTACTTATTTATTTTTCTTTTCTATCAATATTTTTTTCAATAATTCATTCAATTTATGCAATGTATTTATATTTTGTTGAAAGTATGTTGTTACCTGTGCTGTTCTAAGAATATATTATTTTTTTGTTCATTACTTTATTCTGTTTTTTACTAATCTTCTTTTAGTAAAACAAGTTTCAATTGTTGAATAAAATATTGTTACCGTACGTGCGTTTTAATGATATAAATATAAAAAAGACGTGGAATTTCCATAGAAGCTCGACAAACGCAACTAAGATAAACGATGAGGGAAAAGATTGAAATAAATCAGTAAGTATATTGTACTCGTATATGAAGTGTGTCATATGAAGCCCTATTAAAAATTTTAGATTAGGAAATAATGTTCTGTAAAAAAATTTCCATTTCAAATGTCTATTCTTTTGGCTTTTCTTGAAATGTTCTCAAATATACAGGTGATAAAGTAGAATGGTGGCGTATTTTATCTTTTAATAAAACGACAAGTTTTTATCCATATGCTGATTCCAACAGGAAAGTTATTTTGAAAAATTAGATTGTATAGGTGCCTACATTCTGAGCTAATCTGGGCTCATACCTACCAAACATCAAAAAGCTGATCTTTCACTCATTCCATGAAAAACTGATGGAAAAGTCTGTGTATTTATAGAAATATTGAAAACAGTTTTTTTTCGTAATCAAATCGTATTTTGAACGGAATTATGTTTGACGTAAAGACATCTTTTAGAACTACCAATACATTCAAAACGAGAAGATTATTTGGAACAGCACTCAAGAAAATTTGATGGCATACCGCAGACGCGTATACAAGTTTTCACTATAGTGAAAATCATACAATGAACTGTATTAATTAATTTTATCATGGATTTCCATCTTGTATCGGCTAGTTCTATTCAATCAGTAAGAAGTTATTCAAAACGCGTTATTAAATACAAATTCAAAATGACTACAAATACACAAAAAATATTGATTTATATAGTTTACAGTAAAATGATGTCACTGTTATTATGATGTAAAAACTCATTTTCCAGATTCAAGGACTCAAAAAATCTGTGGTAAAATTAATGAAGTGAATATTTCAATTTTTCATTGTCTTTGCAAACTACTTTTACATGCAGCTGGTGAGAAAAATATTTGAAATTGATTTCTTTTACGAGTATTGATGTGATGTACAATTATTGTTGAATGGAATAAAAATCTTTTCAGAATTGAAGATGCAGCTCAATTACTTATAAAAAAGAAAAACATTTTAATCTATCTCAACTGATATTTTAAAGAGAACAGGTTTTTTTATTTACACAGAGTGAACTCAAAAAGTATTCCAAGGATTTTAAAACTCATTTCATCTATAGAAAGATACATCATCAAAAAGTAACAAGGATTGTAATTCATTTGAAAAAAATTTAGAGATTTTCATGAAAATTGCAGCAATGCAACCTAAAAATTTGCAAATAAAAGTTAATTATTTGACATGCACTAGGAGAGAAGCTAGTAAAATATATTCATATTTCATTCGAATGGTCTATTTTGAATAGGTATGTTTCTATTTCAATCGTATTGTACCTACCACTTGTAAACATTTTTTTGACTCAGAGTACAATCACCGTATGCCACTGTCAATATTCCAAGTACTTTTGAGCACTCCATTTGATTTTTCACACAGAATCTGATGGGAATTCTTTGTTCAATTTTTTTTCGATAGCAGAAAATCGGCGAACCAGCCTTCTGGTTTTCTGCCTTAGTGAAACAAGTCGGCATGATCTTGAGATTCGAAACCAGAAGGGGCATCATTGCACTGTTGAAAATTGAAAGTCCACTACCTACACCAAAACAATAGAAACACTTTATGAAAACAGTTTTCAGAAAGTATAAATTTACAGGTAGTTTCTCATGTCTGTTTCCGTGTGAAAAATCCTTAGATGAATTCACTTGCCTAATATATTTCATCACAATTTTCAATAACACGCTGAAAGAAAACTGCCACAAAATAATTTAAAGTTGTTGCCAAGAAAAGTGAAAAATGGAACCTCTTCAGGATTATATATGTTCGCCAATTTACTATGAATTGAGCGTTATTAAAAACTTCGAGAATCCCCGTCTTGTTGTGATCAAACTTCAAAAACTTTTGATGTCTCTTGTGGGAAAGTTTGGTACATAACAGGCGAGAAATTTGATGCAATAAAGTGTCAAGCATTGTAAAGATGAACGGTTGTGTTAATGGCAGAACGTACTAGTGTTGACGCTATAGTTGAAAAATAATATCATTTTTCTATTTTGAATTCACTGACCCGTTAGTTGGTGGAAATCAATAAGACTCTTCATGATTATAACTACAAATTTCAATAACATAGAATTTATTTCCTTAAACCAGTAGCTTCATCATTTGGACCAGTAGTATGTAATTATATTCATGAATAATATTTTCAATATTTTAACGATTATATCATTGAGCTTATTGCTATATTTCGAAGCTTTGGAGTCAACAATATAATTATGAAAACAGTAAAGAGATTCTCCAACTATTGTCCTTGATATTTGTAAAATATTCTGTTGTGAATTAAATG
>WOGJ01297949.1:0-13344 GCA_015342185.1 Leptinotarsa juncta
GATAAATAGGGGTTTGCAATGGTCCCTAATATTGGCTTTGTAGATGAGTTTCACTGCTCTTTTTTGCAAAACGAAAACAGACTGTAGTAACTGTTTGTTCCTATATTGTTCTTTTATATATAGCAGATATTGTTAAGTACTTAGATAAATACAAGCTAACACTTTATGCAGATGACCTGTCAATCCTAGTAGCAAAAGACTCCTTAGAAGCCATCCAACAAAACTGTGATGACAAAAATAATACTTTGTTTGGTTCTCAAAACACAATTTTTTAGGCATAATTATGAATGATACATTAGATTGGGAATTCATATCAAAGAAACAATATCTAAACTAAACAGCAAATTATACCAACTGAAATGCCTACAAAGAGATTTCAACTTGTCCGTTTAAAAAAAAAATATTATGCTAAAATTCAGTCACGACTCACATATGAATTTTATGGGGTTCAGCAGCTCAGATATGCAGATATGCCTTAGAACATTATTAAATAAAAGTAGGAGATAATCATGTAGAGTTATTTACCTATCTGAAAATACTTCCTTTCACTTGCCTGTGTATTATTATAGAAATATCTTGTTACATATTTAAACATATAAAAAGCATTAGCACTCATAGTAATGATCACAGCAATTGAATGATGGCTTGTCATTATGTAAATTGAACTTCGCCTTTTATCTTCATATAATAAATGAACTGTACCTGATTAATTTCCTTTAAATGTGTAAGAAGATAATAAAGACAATATTATTTATCGAGATTTAACCAGCGTCTAAAAACACCTCGAAATAATTTAAATGTAAATCAGAGGTCCCACCTCCGATGGTGTAAGGATTTACAATAAGCTCCCGGAATCAATTAAACAGGAAACTACTGGCTTCAAATTCAGAAATTATCCCAAAACTTTTCTTTTGTCGAAATTATTTTACAATATCGAAGAATTTTATACCAGCTAGTTAGATACTTTCATTCGATAATATATTTTAATTTACTTAATATCTATTTTTAAAATTGTCATTTTTAAATGTGGAATGTGAATTGACTATATGTAAATGATGTGTTTTATATTATTTTCACTGTAATTTCTAAAACCAATGAATAAAATGAATTAATGAATTTCAATAATTTCTAACTACAGCCCTTTGTTTAACAGGGGCATAATAATTTATTAAAAAAAATCTTATTTTTGTAGATTAGGTAGTCATTTATTGCAAATAAAATCTTATAAACAATTTCAGATTAAAACCTTGGAATTACAATGTAAAACTTGGCTGGAAAAGTTTATCGAAACCGACAACAAGCTCCAAAGTCTTACTGTACACTCTGAAGAACAGGAAATAAAATTTGAAAATCTCCGAATGCACTGCAGTGAACTGGAAGGTTTACTTGAAGAGCTCCGACCTAAACATCATAATGATAGTTTTACCGAAGAAAGTTTTCGAGGTGTAAGATTGAATCGTCATTCGAAAAATTTAGATCTATCGCCATCTTGTGAAGATTTAGCTCATTCAGTAGTTGATGTTCAGCTTAGGGAAGTTCAGAAAGAAAATGATTATCTCAAAAATGCTCTAGAAAGTGCTAATACCAGATCCAAAAAGCTGGATGAAGATCTAGAAAAGTCTGTTATGGAAAAAAATTTGGTAACAGATGAAAGGGATAAGTTCAACAAAGAACTTGTTCAATTCAGGAAAAAAATTGAAGAAATCATATTGAATAACAAAAAATTCATTAAAGAATATGGGCATGTTTCTGTAGAATATGTGACCTTCAATGATGAAAAACAAAAAATACAAGAAGGCTGTGATGATTTCTCAACTCAAAATGATGAACTAGATATGCAAATGATAGCAATACAAAAAGTGTTGATTGGTCTCGTAAATGATCTTGAAAGGGAGAAAAATCTTTCGAAAGACTTGAAAAAAGATATACACAAACTCATAGCTGAGAAAAATGTAGTAATAGCTGAAAGAGATGAATTGGACTATAAACTTGGATCATCCAATAAAAAAGTTGATGAGCTTATTATCGATAATCAGCAATTACTATCTGAATATCAAAATTTATCTAAGAGTCATGAGTCACTTATTCAAAAATACCAAGTTATATCAAAGAATTATGATGAATTGCAAAATAATAAATTGAATCTGGAGCAGGCTCTCCAAGACAATAATAATATTTCAAAAAAACTCGAAGAAGACATTAATAGAATGACTTCAGATCGAGAGAATATTATACAGGACAGAGATAGGTTCATGAGTAATTTTCATATTGCTAATGAAAAAAATAATGAACTGAAACTGGAAAATGAAAAACTGCTCTCTGAATATAACCACTTGAATCAAAAATATGAAACTCTCAATCAGGTGAATTATAAACTAACTAAAGAGATAGATGACTATATGTTGATGTGTAAGCAACTTGATGAAAACCTTAAAGAAATGCAAAACAAAACTGAAAATTTGGATTTGGCATTTAATGAGGAATCTAATATTTCAAAACAATTGAGAGAAGATATCAGTAAGGTTACTATGGATAAAGTAGCCGTGATGGAAGAAAGAGATAATCTAAAAAATGAACTTGAAAAATTGAATCAAAAGTGTGATGGCATTATCTTGAGTAATAACAAGTTACTAAAGGAATATAATGAAGTATGTCAAAAATTTGAGATACTGAATTCTGAAAAAGAAGAAATACAAAGAGAATTTAAGAAAGCCGCTGCTAATGCTGAAGAACTCAAAGTGCAATATAATAATGTAAAAAGAGACAATGAACACATTGAAATAAACCTTCATGAAGAGAAAAACCTTTCCAAACAACTGAAAGAAGAAATCAACACCCTGTTACTATATAAAACAAAACTAACAGATGAAAATAACATGAAAAGTGAAACAATTGAATCACTTGTACTGGAATTGAAAAAATCAAATGAAAATTATCAAGAACTCATCCAGAATCACAACGATTTAACACTAGAAAAAGAAACTTTGAGAGGACAAAAAGATGCACTTTTCCTGGCACTAGAAAATGAAAGATTATCAGTTGCAGGCCTTTCAAAAGAGTTACTAGAAGTGAAAAGTGCACTTGAATGTTGCGAGATCCTAAAAAAAGAATTGTGCAAAGATATGAAACAAAAATCAGAATCTTTGGAAAAATGCACGAATGAAAGTGATAATTTATTGGAAAAATTAAACATAGCACTTTCTCAAAAAGATGAAATTTCAATTCAATTTAGAGAACTTTCACACAAGCTGAAAATGATCAGTTCAGAGAAATATCAGTTGGAGATTGAGAAAACTGATTTGTTAGATACAGTTGAAAAATTTGTTGATCAAGTGAAGGAATTATCTATGAAAAACAATAAGCTGGCAACAGAATTGGATGAAAGTATTAGAAAATGTGAAAAAATGTTTAATTTGCTAAATAGAGTAGAATCAGAAAAGTTGGAGTGTACAAAAAAATTGAAAACTGCTGAAAGTGCATATCATCAAGCCATTAATGTGAATTCAGCATTAAAATCGGATTATGATAATCTTAAATTAATGTTAGAAAATATCAAATTAGAAAAAGAAATGTTTGAAACTAAAATAAAAACTATGAGTACCGAATTGGACAATGTTAAATCTGAAAAAGACAAATTTCAAAACGAGTTAGACAAGGTTATCAAAAACTTGTGTGACAGTCAACAAGAGAACTTAGAATTTTCTAATTTGACAAAAAAACTAAAAGATGAAAGAGACAATTTTCACATTAATTTGTGTCAAGTACAGGAAGACCTAGAAAAAGTTGAAACAGAGAATATTCTTTTGAACAACAAAATTGAAACATTAATATCTGAAAAACAACAAATTTCTGAACAATTTGATAAAGTTGCTTTTGAAAGTGAACAACTTTTGATGAAAGAAAATGAAAACAAATCAGATTTAGAAAAGGTTACTGAAGAAAATGTAAATTTGCTTGAAAAGTTGAGATACCTACAACAAAACCTTACACAACTTACCGAAGAATTGAACACATGTAATTCAGAAAAAAATGAATTATCAGAAAACGTCACTAAAGCTCTGAACGATATGAAATTTTCAATATTGGAAAAGAATATGTTGTACCAGAAGTTGGAAAAAACTGTGAAAGATTTTGATGAAAATTCTGAGAAATTCAACAACACCTTGAAGGAATTAGAAGTTACGAGGTTAGAGAAAGAACAGTTGAGGGAGGAATTGAGCGAAGTAATATTGCAGAAATCTCGGTTGAAAGAAGAAATGGAAAACGTTGATGTAACAAGAGTTCAAAATGAACAGAGCCTTTACAAGAATTTTTTAAATTCAAGAGAAGAAATAAAAAGTCTCAAAGAAGTGAAGGACATTCTGGAGAAAGAAAAATGTTACTCAAACAGAAAATTGGAGGAGTGTTCAGAAAAAATGGAAAATATTCTAGCGGAGAATATAAGATTAAATCAACATTTAGACAGTGTAAACTTGGAAACCGAAAAAAAAAAGAAAGATCTTCAGTTGTCTTTGGAAAAAATCGATATGCTTTCAGCAGAATTAAAAGTTTACGATTCAGACCTAAAAAGGGTTCTTGATGAAAATTCTAATTTATCCTCAAAATTAGAACAAATCTCGAAGTCATTTGATATTTCTGAAAAAGAAAAGGATGAAATTACTAGAGAATTTGAAAAAGCCCAATCCAGTAATTCAGTCATTAAAAAGAAACTATCTGAGGACAGAAAGCATATGTTCAGTATTCTTCAAGTAATATACAATGAATTGGGAACTTATGTTTTAGAAAATGAAGAACACCTTGAAAAATATATGTCACTCGTTGAGAAATTCAAAATCATTTCAGTGTGTGATCAAGATTTGAATAGTAGTGATTGTCATGTATATTTGGTAAACGTTGATAATCCAGAAGATGAAGGTGCTATATTTGATGAATTAAAACAGATTATAATTCAAATGATACATATGATTATTCTTGATAAAGATTATATTTCTGAAAAAATACTACTCTTATCTCAAGAAAACATTAACTATTCACTGCAAGTGGAAACTCTTAGTTCCGATTTACAGACATACGAAGCTGAGAATGAAGAACTTTCTAATATGTTGTGTGAGGTTAAAAAACAAATGGAAATCGCATTTGATAAACAGAGTGAAAGCTCCAAAAATCTTGAAATGTTGTCCGATGAATTGACTCAGTACAAAGTAGAAATTAATAAAAATTCTGAGAAAATATACAATATAATCAAAGAATTCGAAAATGGCACTTCTGAAAACGGCAAGCTTACTAAAAAACTAGAAAAGAATCAAACACTCCAGCAGTATGTGGAGTTATTAGAAAAATCATCTAATGATGTAATTAAAGAAATAAATCGACTTAATGGTGAAATGAAAGACATTTTACTTAAGTTAGATACAGCAAATGAAGAAAAAAATAAGATACTGCTCCAGCTTGAAAGTGTCTCCAAGGTGAAAGCAGAATTTTCAGAAGAATTGGATAAGGTTTCTCAAGAGAAAGCCGAGTTTTCAGAAGAAATTCAAAACATGAAGAAGAAAAATTATGAAACTTCTGAATATGTGAAAGATTTGTTGAGTAAAATTGATCAATTAACTGAAGAAAATGCTCAACTGTTAGGGCAGATCACAATTATATCCAGTGATTTGAATGAAAAGAATAAGCAATTCCATTTACTTGAAATTTCTTCTAAACAACTGAAGATAATTGCTGAAGAAAAAGCCAATGTTTTGGAAAAAGTATCGGAAGAAAATAAAGGTATTTTCGAAATTGTTGACAGATTATCCCAAGAAAAATATGAAATGGCTTGTACAATAAACCAAATATCTGAAGAGAAAATGGATTTGAAAGAAAATTTAGATAAGCTGACCAAAGACTTTGAACGACTTTCCCAAGAAAAGACTAAATTAACAGAATCTTTTGAATTGAGTCAAAAAGAGTTACAAAAAGTAAAAAAAGCACGGAATGATATACTAGAGAGTCAGACAAAAATAATGAAGGAAACTGAGAATAACATTGTAATGGCTCATCAAAGTACTATGGATATGAAGCAAGAATTGCTGAAACGATTAGATGAGTCTGAAAGTAAGAAGGCACAATTAGAAACAGACATGAAAAAAGTCCGAGAGGCATATGTATCTGTGGTTTCGGCGAACTCAAAGTTGGAACTTGAAATTGTGAATCTTAGGAAAAAGATTGAAGACAAAAACTCTCGTCTAGTTGAATTTATACATATCAAGGAAGCCTATGAAAAGCTCCTAGAAGAAAACAGTCGGTTAATGACAGAAGTAGATACAGTAAAGTATAAAAGGTCCAGGGATAAAGAAGAATTTGTTAATTTGTTGAAAAAGGAACGTGAAGAAGCTGATTCGAGGGAGAGCAAGAGAGTAAGAGAAGTGAGAAATGAGTATGAAGAAAAGGTGGAAAAAATGAAAGACAAAATGGTATGTTGGGGAATCATCATTTATTATAAAACATCAATTTAATTTTTATTTCAGTTGAAACTGTACAGAGAGGAAGTCAATAAAGAGATACAGAAAGTTAAATTTGATCCAACTGAGACGGTACGTATTTCTTTAAACATTAGTCAGTAATGAATGTATACTATAATTCCAAAATTGTAGGCACTAAATTCTCAGAAATGACTGAAGTTTTTGCCTTAATCTGTTCTTGCAGTGGCGTACGGAAATTATATTAAACAGATAAGAGAAAATGATGAAATATATAGAATCACAACATTGTTTTCATTTTAATGAAATGTAGTGCCTGCTATTGACGAATTGTACCATAATTCTTTATTTTTATAGGCTTTCATTCAAAAAAGAAATGAAGATCTCACAAATGAACTCTTTGAAGCCGAACAGAAAATACATCTCTTACAAACTGAGATCGAAAGGTTGAAAACAAACGAAAACGAAGTAACTAGAGGCATGTATTCTTCCAAAGAATCTTTACGGTCGCTAAGAGGAAAAGAAAGTTCGGCATTTCAAGGTGGATTAAAACGAGACAGTGTTATATCTCGAAGCAGTGTTACTTCTCGAAATAGTGTCACCTCTCGAAGTAGTGTCACTTCACTACGTTCAAGTAGTAAAGAAAATGAAGTTAGGAATAGACCAAGTTCGATAGTAATGAGGAAAGGAAATAGTGTATCAGCCATGCATATACCAAGTGTGAAAGATAGGACTGAAAATGATAGAAAGTTGTCCACATTACCTAGATCAAATATAATGGAAATTAAAGAAACATTAACAATATCTCGAAGAACTTCCATAAACAATGTTCCAAGTAACATTGGTTCGAATTTGGAAATGGAAGATGAGGATGATGATTTCAACAATAAATATTTGGCTGATCTTAAGGCAGGAAGATGTCTCTTAGGACCATCAGATAATGATACAAATGCTGACAGGTTTTCAGAGTTAGCTTGGAGAAACTCTTTGGTACCACCACATTTAAAATCATCCTACCCTGCTGAAACACAATTTATCAGTCCATCCCATTTTAAAGAGGATGACATAAAGGTATTTCATAGCACATTGTTCAATATTAGTTTGTCTCTTAAGAGTTTTGAATAGGAAACAAGCCGATTCTTTCATATATCTCCAAAGATTTATTATGACTGTCTTTGCTTTTTCAACTAAATCTCCAAAGATTTATTATGACTATCTTTGCTTTTTCAACTAAAATTTAGTTCAATTTTGGGTGACTGAAATGTTTTCCGTTACAGTTACATCATAAAATGTTGATAAATTATTTGTCTTGAGAGTATAAGTAGCTTTTCTTTGATAGTTTTCACCTATTATAGTAGATTGTAATTGGATATTTCCTTTACAAGACCATGAAATTCATTTGTGCCTAGGGCATCCTAGGAATCCACTACTTTTTACGAATTTCAAATGTGCAAAACTCTTTTTTGATACAACACCATATTTGCTATGAATAAATAGAACAAAATTTCGGCTAGTAGGTCATATTCAAATGGAACTTAATGTACTAAACGTTTCATCTGCTAAGATGGACATATTCAGCAGAGGTTGGCAGCGATGCGTAGCAACCTTCTCGTGGCTTCATTATACAGACCCTAATATTATACACGTCTAAACCATGAAGCCATAAAGATTTATAAGCATCCTAACAAATTTGATAGAAAATAGGAAGTTACCAAGATTGACAAAATATGGTACCCAGCTCTCTGCCAATGCTCTGTCAAACCTAACAATCAGGAATGTTTTCCTCACCACTTTCTCTTTATGAATATCAATGAATTGCAATATAGTTTCCATTAACAAGTCTGCCAAGTAGAACCACTCCTGAAGATGCTCATCATAGTTATGGGCGAAATGTTCGGAGTTAATCTTTCCATTGGGCCACAGACACTCAGATGGATAACCAAAGTTCGAAAAACGTGTTTGACTAAAATCAACAACATGATGCAAAATTTATGTTTTTTTTGTTTTTATCTTTTAACGGAGCTTTCAAAAACCATTGATACATTTTTTTATTAAAAAATTATTTAAAATGGGATTAAGTGGAAATATTACTTCTTGATTTTGAATATATTCAATTGATACAATCCAAATTACCAAATTTAATAGTACTTTTCATCTGTTAAAAAACATCTGTTTACCATTTCTTCAGGTAATAATTTTAGGTAGAAACTGTTCATATTTATAAATATAGTGAAATATATTGAGAATTGTTCAGTTTTTTCAAGTCATTTTGAAGATATACCAAGAGTTTTAAGTATAATGAAAAAACTTTATATAGTTTATATTATGGTACAAAATAATGGTTCAAAACTAAATATAGAAGCAAATTTATATTATAGATAAAAAATAAGATGGCTCCTGAATTCAATATAAAATATGTTATTTTCATTTTCCGGGTTTTCCTGCAGCTGAAAAAGCAAATGCGCCACTGGAATCAATGAAGTCGCCCCGGAGCGCCAATTAATTTTTATTGTTGTTTTCATTTTATTTTTATCGTTGTTTTAATAAATTTTCATAAATGAAAAAAATATGGAAAATGTAAATAAAATTGAATATTAAGATATAGTTATCGATAAATATTAACATTTTCCACACATGCATTATATATTACAAACAAATTAGAAATTAAAATCTACTTTTTCAGGAATCGTCAGAAACTTTTGCTACTGAATATTATTCATAAGATTGTTCGAAACTGAATATAATAAACAAATGTATATATCATTTATACTATCCTATATGAGTTTCGCTGGTACCATAGCTTCATCAGTAGTAATGTCATTATTACTGATTAAGTTACTGTGTTAGGGAAACTAGTCTAGAATTGAAAAAAAAAAATAGAAAATTGTTCAATTATTATCATAAATTGGATTATTAATTTTCATTATATAACAGGTCGGTCCATTCTTAATATTATAGATAAATAAACAAGTGTCTTGAATTCAGTACAAATGATTTGATTATTATTAATGCAGAAAACTTTGAAAATGAAAATAAAATGAATTATTCAGATGTGGAAAAAAACTTTTTAGCTTTCTACTTCTCCATCTTCCGTGGGAACAAATTCAGTTATGTAGATCATGCACAAAAGATTCTTTCAGATACAAATTGTAAAAAAAAGCTTTATTGAAACAACATGGACATTGAATTACGTGAAAGAAAAAGTCTTTTCAAAATACCTATTCTCATACGAAAATTGAGGTAAAAGAAAAACACTTTTTCCATTCAGTCTGTGCTCCAAACATTTGTTATGGAATTGAAATAGCGATTATTGATATAAAAAACTAGACAACGAGAACTACAATAATTTTAATCCCAGCCATAGCATCTTCATTTGAATTTAAACAGGAGATATTTTTCAGGGGAGATTAGTTTATCAGAAACAAGCCTTTTAGCTTCCTACTCCATTTTTATATAGAAAATTCAAAATTTTTTTTTCATGAAAGGTCTCTCCGTGTTCAATGACTATCCATATAAAATTTGAGTATTATATTTAATGATTTAAAAAAAAGTTATTTCAATAACCTTATTAACTGATATACTATTGAAATATTATTTTCATTCCAAAAACGATTTGCTGGACAGCCCGCATTCTGTAACAAAACTTTTAAACAGTCATTATTTTGTTCTGTTACTCAATATCTGAATGATTTCATTTATTTCTATATTTTTTTATAGTCAGGAAATATTGGACTGGATGACAGCCTCAGCAAACTCCTTCCTGGAGAAAAACCACGCCAAAAAAAAGATTTTGGCACGACTTCATACAAGAAACCAGGTCCTCCGACACCGAGCAAAAATGGCGGCCGTTTATCACTTCAGGGAAATGAGGTTCAACCTTTACGTGAACACAATGACAGGACTTCTCCTAAAAAAACTACTCCAAGTAGAATCAAAGCATTATTCATGGGTCGAACTAGTCTAAGGGAGAATTCTGAGGTACACTTAAATGATTGCTTTTTGCATATGATCGAATGCTGTAGACTAGTGGATGAGAATCACCGCCCTGTTCCTCTTTGTACTGATTCTTGCTACAATGCCACCTTTAGAAAATCACTCTTCTATTTGCAAACTCTTTCTGAACCTTGCTGCAGTTCCAAACGGGAAAATAGGAGTGATTGTTGTTTTAGAGCTTTAGTTCTTGGTAGGATATGGGTGTGTGCTAAGAACCTTTGCATTCTGGTGGTATTTTCTTTTGTGGCTTTCAAATACTGTTATCATGTCTTGAAGTCAAAGTAGTGAGACGTGTTTTGTTAGAATTCGGTAAGCTAAATGTAAAAACTTTTCTCAATTAATCGCATGATACATCCTAATATTTACACTAACTTATTTCTTAATTATTTGATTTGAAAGGAGTATTTTGAGGAAAGTTGAATTTTTTGGGAGAGAAAGGTTTTGGCTTTCTACTTCTCCATCTTTATACAAAAATATGTGTGGAAATCTTCCAAAGAAAGGAAGAAATCATTTAATTCAAAAATATTTATAAAGATGTATATCATTCAAAAAAGTAACTTTCAGACAAAAACTGGAAGAAAAAGCCCTTTCGAAACAACTAATTTCATATAAACATTGAATTACACAAAAGAAAAAATATTTTCGAAACAACTACTTTTATATGAAAAATGAATTATACGAAAATCACTTTTTTAAATTCAGTTTGTACTCCAAACATTCACTATGGAATTGAATCAGATATAATTTCACAAGTACGGTACACAATACCGGGTGATTCTCTAAGATGGCTCGCCCCTATAATTTTTTTATTATTGGAGATAGAAAAACCAAATTTGGGGGTCTGTATTATAGTTCAATTTACAGTTTTATTCCGATTTTTATTTTTTGATCTAGAATGCTGTGGATCATGTGAATCGCTTCATTCTTGATCAAGTAACATGAGACAACTATGACTTTGAGGCTTATGACTTCACAGTTGTTTTAAAGAATTATTTACATAGATAGATCTTTATTTAAATAGGTAACCCTAATATACATATATATATATATATCCCAATTACATCAACGGTGTATATGTACAACATTAGACAAACACAAAAAAAGAAATACAATGCAACAATAATATACGAAAATCACAATTTTAAAAATAGAATTAGTAGAATTACAAGAATTGCTTTCAGTACGATATCTATTTCATCTTAATAAGTTCTTTCAATTGTGTTTTAAACAAATTCAACGATTATGATGTTTTAATGAAGTCTGGTAGTTTAATAAATTCTTGGAAACCTTTGAAACATAAAGAGTTCATAGTACTGCGATAAGCAGTGCTGCTAATGTGAATGTCATTTTTACCACGAGTGTTATAAGTGTGAATGTTTCTATTCAATATTATAAATGTATGAAAGTAAACAGGAGCTAGGTTTGTTTTGTTTGTTTGTTTGTTTTGACTTTTTATAATATATTATGCAACCACATAATATATTAATTGTCGATCAGTCATGGTGATTTTTATTTTGTATTCCAGGCTATTCTAATTTCAATTTTTTCGTTAATGTCTCTAGTATACAATATAGGAACGAAATCTATTTGCTGTCTGTTAAAAAAACCATGATTGCTAATTTCTGAAGTCTCTGTAGATATAATAAAATGGCTGATCAGTCACACGTGTTGATACCACCCTACACATGACACATCATCTTTCATGCACTTGTCTATATGTAAATTTTCAGAACAGCAGAAAATATCCAATAAAGACATTTTTATAGCTCCAGTTCTGGTTGGTAACAACCAATTTTCCATTGAAAAAAACAGTAATACCTCTAAACCATCAGGGGTTGATTTGGGACCTTTGCTTGTATCAACAAAAATGGAAATGTTTTTAAAACAGCCTAGTTCATCTAATTTCACTCGTGCCTGAAAATAAGCAGAAATTGAAAAGAATTTACTACTTTATATAATACTGACCCTATGCGCCTTCAAAAGAACTTCTTGAAAATCTTTAGCTTTGAATAATTCTTTAATACAGTCCTCTACTATATCATTTCTAGTTCTTGATAATCCATCAATGTTGATTCTGTCTACTCTGGCCTAGGAAGAAAATTGTAAAAATAGATAATTATAAATTTTAACTAAAAAGGTAATATTTTTAGAGGTGATTAGTTTTTTGGGAATGATGCAGAAGTATAATAAAGTTCTGAAAGTGAAAACATTAAACAATTCACATTTTTTGCAGCCAACTGTGGTGAGTGTGCTACAATTTTTTTGTATCTTGATATAGATTTAGTAATTAGGTAGAATTAGTAGAACAAAGTAGAACCAGTGTGATGATGATTCAAATTTGATAGGAAATAAACATCAATTTCAGTATATGACTTTTAGTTACAAAACATCCGCATCAATATTAAATTTGAATTTCAATAAATTAGAAAAAACTTTAACAGTGATTGTTCTCAAATTGACACTTCAATATTTCTATATAGTCAGGTGATGTCTTGATAAAGTTATTTATTTCAATATTAGCATATGAATGGTAACTGTTATTCATATAAAAAGTGAAAAAAATTTAACATATTTTGATGTGTTCAGTAGCCTATGATCATTAGCCTAGATTTCTGGGAAGTTATGAAAATAACTCCAAGAGCCACCTAGGGAGCATCATGGCTATTTAATCCCTTTAGCTAGGTAACATAGTAGAATTAATTCACCTGAAACCAGATATAATCTCATGATAAAAATGTCAGGTCAAAAGTGGTTTCCAACTGGGAAACCTCATCATGAAAGTTATCACCTACACTGAGATGAAAAAACAGAGGAAAAACGTACAGCATGGTCCATCAGTAGTAAGAATTCACGTTTTTCATTTGTTACTACTAAAAACTTACAACTTGTG
>WOGJ01298216.1:0-16184 GCA_015342185.1 Leptinotarsa juncta
CCATGCACCAGACACTTCAAGGTCACAACGCCTTGACTTCACTGCACCACAAAATAAGCAAATAACACGTCATAGTGGTGGGGGGAGGATTAGAACCAGGAAAAAAATTCTGAACGATCCATATACCACACCCTTCAAGGTCACACCACCTTGACTTCACCAAACAACAACCAATAAAAAAACAATTCATACGTCATAGTGGTGGGGGGAGGCTTAGAACCGGCTCAAATCTTCTACTGTAGACTTTCTCAAACAAGAGCAGAGACAATCTTGAAAGTTCTTGTACCCCATGACATGATGAAATGAAATAGTCTATGACAACAGAAATCCATTCATACCAAACTTGTCCTTTAGAAACGTAAGGGTTAAGGATGATAAAAATTACTCTAGACATTTGCATGGATTTTCTCAAACAGAAGTAATGGGTGCTTAAAGCTTTCTATGTTCTCTACCGCTTTTATTTGTAACTAACTTTACTGCAGTTTCGTTCAATAAGGACATTTTCAAACTTATACATTAATAGAAGTGGTAGAAAACATAAAACGTTTTCAATTCTCTTTTCGTCATTATGATTTCCTACAACGTAGTAACGGCTACATCCATCAATTTATTCAACGGGTTCTTCTTTGTTCAACTTATTTGGTACTGAACCTAGCCATGCTTTGTATCGTCACTGTCGAATGGAAACCTTTGTGTATCATTTTTCACAATCCTCACCAACTGCCAGCACTGAAATAGCATAAACTGACGATTTCATCTTTTCGAAACATCAAAATAATTTTGAAGGGTAATAACCAACCAGAGACATGTTCAAGCCTCCTTAATAGATTCTGCAGTGGGTTTCATTTTATGAACATTATAGGAGAATATTAGTTTTCCTTTTGATATCATGAACATCAATACATACATGAAAATATAAGTGATCTCTTTTTTGTCTGTATTATTATACGTGCTTATCTCATTATCTCATAAATTCTGATTATGAATTTGGAATATCCATCTTACCCAACGGATATGGCAAATGCTTGAAGAAAAACTACTACAAACAGATAAAATGATATCAAAAATGGATGATAGAGGCGCAATATGTCCCGATTCATCAGCGGTTTTTCTTTCTCATGACGCCATTATATTCAAATAAGAAAAGGATGTCTTTCAAATTTTTTTCAAATTGGTGCGAAGAGACAAGAGATGCAAGTAGTTTGATATTTCTGGTTCCAAAGATATCGAATTAATACAGAATTTTCTTAATCGATAAATCATCACATACATCGAGGAATTACTTGTCTATACCAGTAAACACACTTTCTCAATCTATTGAAAACACTTTCTCAACACCAGAACAAAAATGACGGTTTCTCGACGCGCGTTTCGCTTACCAAGTTAGCGTCCTCAGATTATTATGACCCCAGTAAAAACTATAAAAAAAACATTTCCTCAAATTTTTGACATCATAAATGCTTTAATGTACTGCAACGAGACACTCAACTCTAGCTTATGAGGCATAATATTTGTATAACTTTTAATAATAATAATTACAAAGGGTCACCTGAGGTCATCGATATGAAGGAAACAAATAGGAAAACCTAAGACTCGAATGCCCATAACTGCTGACCCCCAAGTAACATTCTCATATAACTGAAAATGTGTGTATAGCCATATTTTGTTGAATGGAATTTAATCTTTGATAACAACAATTTCCTACCTTCGAAACTTTTTATTATTAAAAATTTCCTTCAATATAACTAATATCTGTCTAATATGAAGTTGCTATCGAAATGATAAAATATTTACATTGTTAAAGTAAACCACCTGATAAGAAATACTTGCAATTTCCCTTCGTGAGTCGGGTTTTTGTCGAAAGATTATTTGCAGAACTCAAGATCATTTGAAAAATTCAATTCTTGTCAATACAAAAGGCGCGCTTCAAATATTTTATCGAATATTTTGATATTTATAATTTGATAAGCACTCCCGACTTCTGCATTATAAAGCAAACATTGTATTTTTTACAATTATCATTCTTAAGGTTCCATAACTATTACAGTGGTCGGTTGTGTTGTTTGTGCTGATTATTTCCCTTTGTTGTGAAAATGGTTGGATAGAAATCAAAATTAGCCCCATATTGTATAGTAACAATGACTTTTTTTTTCAGAATTGTGTTGATACTCCAGAGGATAATATTCCCCATGACATGAGTTTACGGTGAGTTTATTGTTTCTAGAAAATATACAACACAATAGACAATTTTTACAAACTCACATAGATGATGATATTGCTCATTGCCTCAGCATAGCTTCAATCCAAAATGAAACTTTTATTTTCACTGTACACTGTTTATAACAAAACTATTTTATTACTTTCAAGATACACATTGTGATGAGTGAAATAGTATTAATTCATAATTTCTCTTACAGAAAATCATTATTCAACTTTCCCTATGACTTGATTAGATATAAAATATATTGAAAATATAGTTTCTTTCAATTTACGTACATTTTCAATTCGAATGTAGGTGCTCCGATATTTGTCTTTGCATTTAATTTCCACTCATTGGTTGTAGTAAATTCAATTAATTCCATTTTTATCATCATATTCGAAAAAGAAGGAAGTGGTCCTATTACCTATTAGCATTCATTATAGAACTTACGAATAAGAGTTGATAAATCACGATCCTTCTTGTCAACATTTGACACAAGATGCATAGACACCCTGGGATACTCTATGCATCTTTATTTGATGTATGTTCAAATAGTTCAATATAATTTCAGAGTCTGCTTCATTTTATGCTTGTGTAAAAACTGTTTATTGAAATTATCAATATTCATATGAAATAATTTTCAATAGGAACTACCTATTATCATATAGGCTTTAACGGCAGGAGTCACAATTGAAGAGAACGAAATCCGTGGTGGAATGAAACCTGCATTACAAAACGTTTCGTCTGCTACTGCGGCAGACATAATGCGTGATATGCGTGCGTTTACTACGAGGACGCAGGTTATATCTCAAAGTTTCAGCAACTTCCATTCAACCACAGCCAACCAGCCCGAATTTTGTTCCCTTTAGTCTGCCTGTTGTAAAGTTTGGACGAATTATGCATCAGCACAAAGTCTACTGATTTTATGTAAATTCGTATATGCAGTATTCCATCATAATAATGAATGAAATATTTATGTTGTTGATGACTTTTTCTGATTTCCAACTCTCGTACCTACCATATTTACTTCTTCAACTCTATCAAACTTCCTCGATAAACATGTTTTCAACAATAAAGCACATTCGAATTCTGATCATCGAATTGTTGATTTTTCAAAAAATAATCACATATAGTTCTACTTAAGTTATTAGTTTACAGAAATATGTTCTCGTTAACGTGAGGTCAAAAATCTCGAAAAAAATTGGTTTTTCGTGTTTATCAGGAAAACTGTCAGTTTTAGTATAAAATAACCTCAAATAAAAATTGTAGACCATAAAATTATCTACAAAAATTATACAGATTTTTTTTTTCTTAGAGCCATCGTTTATGAGATACGACGAGTCAAAAAGTTGTAAATGTTGTAATCGTCATTATATGCACACGTTTCCACGCCACCTATGAGGTAGTGTACTTAGCGCGTACATAGAAAGAAGAAACTGAATCCCGTTGGTGATAATTTCTTGTCGAGTCGAATAACTTTTTTTGAAAACTTCAGCATATTGAACTAAATCTTTAAAGACTGTTGCTTTACCTACCCCTCCTGTAAAATTCAGACGTCGGCTTTAGAAAGAAAATAGTTTTTTCAGGTGGAGTTCGAGCAGTAAGAAGTACGAGTAAGTCTATACATCTTCTCCAACAACAATAGTTGTATTTGTCAAATTAAATGGCTCTATAGCTGTTTCAATAATCAGTACGTCGGCATCGTTATTAGCCTGTTTAACAGGGAGACAGATGTTGGCTCAAGGTTACACTATCGTACAAAGTAAGGGACTGGATTTCATTCTACCTGATATTCTTACATTTATCCTTATGTATACCAATAGAAAAATATTTTTACTTAAATAACAACTTCAGAGATGTATATACGTGGCATACTTATGCATATAATAACGATTACAACTTTTACAACTTTTTAACTCGTCGTATCTTAGAAACGGTGACTCTGAGAAAAAAAATATCGAGCCATTTTTTGTAGAGAATTTTTTGATATACATTTTTCATTTGAGGTTATTTTATGATAAATCTCACCGTTTTCCTGACAATCGCGAAAAAGCAATTTTTTTCGAGATTTTTGACCTTTGACATCGAATAAATTTAACTATGTTTTGAATAATTACACGCATTTGCAGCTTGTTGTAAATTTATGTACTTTCACTCTTATTTTCTAGTCTAATTTGACCGGGCTATAGTGGAGAACTTCTAGGATTATATGGTACTACTCGGAATAGTGATGAATGATATATTTGATTTCAGTTTCCACTACAGCACAATTTTTCAGCGATAGTCGAGCTGAATTTCCTAAGGAAGTTTGATTCTTTTGAAAACGTTAACTATTGCTGCTGACATCAAAAAACTACCTCTTATAGTTTCCCATAGAAAACTCATAATATGGACTAAATTAACTAGCGTCCAATCCGTAAATCAGGTTTAAGTATATATAAATAATGTTTGTGCTACTGAGCATTAAAAAACTCACCTGTCTTCCTCAATATTCTTCTTGATTCAACGCATCAATATTTAACACGTATTTGGTCCATCATATTTTATTGAACCAGTCTTCCATCCT
Source organism: Leptinotarsa juncta (assembly GCA_015342185.1). Classification (NCBI taxonomy): domain Eukaryota; kingdom Metazoa; phylum Arthropoda; class Insecta; order Coleoptera; family Chrysomelidae; genus Leptinotarsa; species Leptinotarsa juncta. The sequence goes on from WOGJ01298216.1 coordinate 4,767, forward strand.
ATGGAAGACTTCCCCTATAACCATCCCGTTTTGATGGATCCAAATCCTCTTCAATTTGCGTCAAGTCTTAAGTCCTTCAACAAAAGTTTCGTCAAAAATTTTGGTTATACTATTCATGATAACAATAACACAATTTCGCTAATACTACCGTATTAGCGAAACGCGTCTAGAAATTAAAGTATTTTTGAACATTGTGTAATTATTACCAGGGATATTATCATTAATTTTCATCAATTAGGGTTATAGCTTGAGAAACGAGGACTGATCAGGTTTGTCTCATTTTCGAAACATTAACTTTGTTGTTTGAAGGTGGGTGACAATGTTTCTTGGTGCATTTCATCAGTTCGGACTTCCTTTGTCTAATATGATATAAAATAATTTGAAATCCCTGAAAGAATCTGTAAAAAATTAAAAAGATTAGCTGAAAAATAACAATTATACTAAGCAAATGAACTAAAATTACAATGAAATAAAATACAAGCAACAACCAAAAAATTAAAATAAATTAAAAAATTCAACTATTAACACTATTGATCAACTATTAATCGAAGTATCATTTCTTTACAGATTCTTTCAGGGATTTCAAATCAATTTACATCATATTAAACAATGGAAGTCTGAACTTATGAAATGCATTAACTCTGTTCTCATCTGCTTTTGTAATATTTTTTCTTGTTATTATGATTTTCATCTGCCAAAAAAGCACACAAATTACTTCGACAAGTGAACAATTGGGTTACAGATTTCTTCCAAATGTCATTTCTAAGTAAATTTTACAAACACTATAAACAAAAGTATGTTTCATTAAAATCATATCAATGAATCACAGAACCCAAAGACTACGTGGCAGATCGTGGAAACATTGAGTAATAAGAGTCGAAGCAAAACAAAAAAGGAAATCATACTACTTGATAATGGTAATTTAGTCGAAGACCCGAAAATGGTTGTGGAACTTTCCATTAATTCCATTCATTCTATACCAAATGACATTATTTTCAAAATTCCAATCAGCCACTCAAATTTCAATAGTAATTTCAAATCTATATCAGCATCTTTGAAATCACTATTTCTCGATCAGTGTCGATCAGACACAAAATTGAATAACAACTTGCCTGCAAAATTCAAAAATCAACTGAGGTTTGATCACGACGAGTTCCCTATGTTTTTTCTAGGATAATTTTAAAGCTTTCTCAAATACCCTATCACGCATTGTTTCCATTGTATGAAGAATTGGAGACTCACTACTTCACAGCTATAGTTATTTTTTTACTTTTTTAGTAGAATAGCCCCTCCGAAATGCTAGATGCAACGATTGAAGTCTTGTGCCGCCAATTTTAATTTTCAAAATTTCCCATTCATGACACACTCACTATCGTCGTCATAAACTGCTACTTCACGAAAATAATCCAGAATTACCTAAAATTTCTTCTTATCAGATTCGATCTCCCTGTAAGTTAGCCAAAGTGTTCATTCCGAGTTTATTTTAGTTTACCTAATTGTGAAAAGGAAGCGATAGCAGCGTGTGGGGTCGTTGAAATCGAAGAGAATACATATGTGTAAGGTTAATGAGAGGGCCGACCCGATGGGACGGCCTGAGGGTCTCATTATGGGCCCGTGTTTCGGTGTAGCGGCGGACAGATTTAGAGCCGTTCGACAATGTGCTGGTGCTATACAACGGGAGTCTGAAGTGGTGTCAATGTCGCTCGGCTGAGTTATTCCGTGAGACTTTCGATTTTATGGATCTGTACAGGGCCAGACACTGTTCGGTAGAATAGTCAAACGATCAACGAATGTACTTTTATAATTTGTTCCTAACCACAGCATAGAGAGAAAGGAAATAAAAATGTGTATGAGAGTATAATGAGTATAATTAATTAATGTTTTGTGTAAATTGAGGTTGAAATATGATGAATGTTCAAATAAATTGTCACATATAATGTGGTCAATGGAAAGATATTCAGACGGATATATTATTCGAAACAAATATGTCCTCCACACCATATATTTTACATTATTTTCTTGGAAGTATTCCAAGTGTAAAGTAAACCAATATGAAGTATGAACGATAATACAAACTAAAAATATATTGTTTCAAAATTTTAATTTTAGGATTTACATGAAATTAGAGCACCGATTTACGTTCATTTCAGTCGGTTGAACATTTGAGTGTATTTGATCGTTGTTTACTCTCAGACTGGTTTCCAGCCCTGTTTCATCGTTTTTGTGCATTAAGAGTAATAATCATATATTGTTAATATACTGAAACTATTGAGGGTATAGTAAGGGGTAAGACTACATCAGCTTCTTCAACCACGCGAAAGAAACAAAATGAAAAAAAGAGCAGATTTTTCATCAACTTGGTCGCAAATCGAAAATAAAATCGATATAAACGAATGCATAAGCAACTACCTCAACAAAAAATTACCCATGAAGAAAGGCTACAGATTTCTTATGACCGTACCATCATATTGCTTGTAGAAACAGTTCTTGAATACATGAAAAGGAAGAATAGTAAACCAAGAAAGCAAATAAAAAAATATAGAGGTCCCGCCAAAGTTAGTCCAAAAGGAAAATGAAAACTTTTCTTACGTAGGCTTCAGAAGTCATTCAGAGAATTACTTCAACTATATAGTGAAACTGAGACAGAACCTGGCGTGGTCAGTAAGGTTCAAAACAGGTCGATCATATCTAAATGAAATGAAAAAAAACATAAATGAAATAAAACACTGTGGGAATTTGAAGCTAATTCAAATCTTTTTAACGACAATGCCAAACATTCATGACAAATAAATAAATAAATAACGTTAATGCAATGACCCAACCATGACTTGTGAGGCCTACTTCGATGAAGTCATTGTAATGCGAGTTCTTGAGAAACATCATTTCTGCCAAGGAAATTAACCTCGATTCTATTATATTCCACTGTGGCTTACCAAAAATAATGTCAATTTCAATTGAACTACCGATACCAGTATTCTGGCATACCGTTAAAACGTCCATATCATCCGATTGATATATTTTACAGAGTTGGAGCTTCCTGCTCCAATAAGTTTGTGGGGGTTGGAATGGATACCAATATGTCTTGGCACAATCATATCGCTTGAATTGCAAAGGCTGCTTCTCAAAAGCTTAGAACATTGCTCAGAAACTTTGATGCTGAATATTGGAATAAAATTCTCAAGTATGGAGCTCTGCCACAAGCATACCCTGAATCTGCTGGATTTCATCCAGAAAAGAGCCATATACCTAATCAGAGACGCGAACATTACTTGCAACGTTGATACTCTGGAACATCTTTCTTTCACAGATACTTTCAGTGGAAGTGTTCAAGTGACTTGGGGGCGAAGATTCGGATTGATTTCGATGGCCTCGAGAATTATCCGAGCTTGTAGTGTTTTCGCTGTGGAATGGTCTTAGTGTTCGCAAAGTGTCCTTGTGTCCTGCCTCTTGAAGATGGGTCTGACTTTCGGACAGCAAGTCGATTTTCATATATTCTATGTGTCACACGTCTGTTGGTCCAGCCTACATATGTACTATGACAATCTGAAAATGGAATTTCATACATAGTCTGAGATTTATTGAAAATTTTGTCCATGAGGAAACGGAGTAATGTGGAAAACTCATTTTTGGCGGTGGAAATCATTTCTATGTCCTATTTTTCAAGAATTTGGCCAATTTTGTGAGTAACACCTTAAATGTAGGGATGGAAAGCTTTGTGGAAAACGTTGTTAACTTTTGGATTTCTGGGACTGGATGGAAAAGTTTACTGAAGACGCGACGGATGGAACTGTCAATTTGATGGTCTGTTTATCCATTTAAAAGAAAGTCTTACTTAAACCCGTTTTCTGTTTATAAAACAATCAGAAAAGTTGAGAAATTATTTTTTTTCTAAAGGAGTTACGATTGTTTCCAAAAGGGATACTATAGTTTTGAATAAATAAGTATTTCGAAGTCGTATCACTATAATTTTTGTTAGAGTTTTGGTACACTAAATGTTACTTCCAGTAGTAAAAACAGACGAAGGTTTCGTATATGGGATGAAGCAACGACGGTCTATCAATTCCTGAAAAAACTGCTGACTTGGTTATATCTTTCCATCAGTTCGGACTTCCTTTGTCAAATATAATATAAAATGATTTAATATCCCTGAAAGGAACAATAAAACTGAAAACATCAGCTAAGAAAAAACAATTGAAAGATTTCAAGCCCAGTTACTTCACGACGTTTCGATTATTAGCATCTACAATCGTCTTCGGCTGATGACTGGCCTGACTCAGAGAGCTGACTGTTTATAGGTTATTCGAGTGCTTTCACTTAACGCCTCTTCCATCTCTCAGTTTCATTGGTTTTAGCGGGAGCTGACTATTTGGTGGAAATTCGCCGTTTTTTTGCTTTATTACAGGTTTCCATATGTTGCATATCTCTACGCTATCTTGGCTAAATGCGTTGTTGGACAACGTTGTTGTCCAACAACAATTTTCATTTTTTGTTAAATGTTCAAATTTCAATTGTTGCTTGTATTTTATTTCATTTTGGTTAATATAATTGTCATTTTTTTAGCTTATCTTTTTAATTTTATCGATCCTTTCAGGGATTTCAAATCATTTTATATCATATTAGACAATGGAAGTTCGAACTAAGCAAACGTATCATTGTCAACCACCCTCAAACAAACATTTGTTATATCTGTGATAGTGAGTAATAATTTGAAACCGATCCGTGGTCGAGTATTTGATTCACTATTGTCCTGTTGCCAGACGAACGCAAAGAAACTGGCTTTAGCCTGTCGGATATGATTTAATATTCATCATGGTATTAACCGGAGAAGTAGTTTGTTTTCCGGCAGATATTTGACAGATCCCACTATATAGGAATTTGAGAGGACTGAATATTTCCAAGTTTTACTTATATCGAAAGTATAGAGAAAACAATCTCCTTTAACTTTTTTGTAATTCATATAGTTCAAGTAATAACGACGAAATTAAAAAAATATATTTTACATATATACGTTCATATTGAAGTTATAGAAAATCGTCTAATTCAATATGATTTGTAATACGTTTTGTAAGTATAGGTATTGATGAGATCTACAAAAAAGTGATAGTACGATAGTTCAGAAATCGTTTAAGAAATTGATGAAATTGATTTCCAATTTTCAATGTAGTATCTAATCATAGTTGAAAAATATGAAATGTAGTTTAATATACTATCCATTCCAAGTTCTTGCATAGTATTCCAACTATTGTTTTTCGAAATGAGTTCTGTGGCATTTTAACGTATTAAATTCGACTCGTATCTATTCTATTTGTTTTACATTCGAGGTCCATCACTTTTTTGTACTGCCTTCTGAATGGGCTCATTTTTCCACATTCATCAAGTTTTGATATATTATATATTTTAACAGTAATATTGAAAAACTCACTTCGTGAGACTCGAAATCATTCTGTTATTCTGTTGTTTGTATGAATCATTCACCAATTTTCATCTCGACACCCTGTGGTACATAAATGATCTGACACATCCTATTTTCTATTGCGAATACCCCGCAGCAAACTCACGCCACTTTTTATGTTATTCGTTGCAAGATCGGTAGCATTTACGGAATACGCTCGACTTTCACCGTACACTCCATAATAAATAATAATGGCCGTTCTACTTATTTATTAATTACTTTCTTCCAATTTTACGTCTCATCAACACGTCCACTAATTAGTTGTTTGGGGATCCATCCATTATCCATCTCGACAGCCAGAACATTTTGGCGTTAGACATCTCGAGAAGTAATTTGTTTCGAATATTGAAGAAAGTACACAAAAAGTTGATGGCATGTGTTCGGTGCTGAAGTAATTTTCTAGACTAGACTAGAGCGTTGTTTTCACTTATGCCAGAGACGGAACTTTGTCAGATATGCACTGATAATATTAGGTATTCAATTTTATTTAATTAATTAACTACGAATGAAAATATATTATTTTCTTCCAATGGAAACTTTTGTTGCGGGTTACATAAATGAAAGTTTCTCAGAAACGTGAAACACTATTTCCACCTCAGCACTTTTCAGTGGTCCATATGGCTCAAATAAGACCGTCTTTGAAATATTGCTGGCCTGTTTGGACATACTATAAACATCACAGATTGTTGATAATCTGTAAAATCTGTTCTGCATACTCTTTCACGAAAATGTTTTAATTGTCTTAGACCACATGCTTCCACTCTTCCATTTGAGGAACGATATTTTTGTGGAACAAACTTTCCAAAATCGTTTTCACAAATAATCTACAGAGATTCAAAAACAACATGAACGGCCATATCTTCATGACACTCCTAGAGTGTTTAAAAATGTTTCCTGTATTAAACATAATAAAAAGAGTAGCAATATCAGGAGTTCTACAAATTTAAAATAGTTTCATGTCAACTCAATAATAAAATATTGATACACTAGTCTTGAAGTTCATGGAAATATATTTCCTTGTAGAACAGAATTCGAAAATGAAAGATTTTGAGCTCTTCTGAAATATATTTAAAAAAGAAGTATTTGTTGAAATTCGTTTGAAGTATTTTCTTAATCTGTTAGAGTATATTTTAAAATTAGTTTTTTCTTCAACCAGTTCATGCTCCCCTACAAACTACAACTCTCAAGAAGCTCCTAACAAGGTCTTAACTTTTAATGTGCGATTTCTAGCACATAAAAAGGTATTTATGAAAAAAATTGAAAACACATTCGGATCACAAATGACTCCAATTCATCACCTTGATGAATTGTTTAGAAGCCAGTAACATATTATCTGAATAGCAATTTATCAAAATTTGTGAATTTTAATTCAGTTTCACTGAAAATATTCATTACTTTCTGATTCAGAAATGTGAGTTTGGAATAATGCCATTCATTATATCGGGTCTGAAAATAAAAATATTTTCAAGGATAGTTAACATGCAAATTTGTTTTGAAGCATAAATTGTATGGAATGTGACACAGGTTCAGCATTGATTCACATTAATAAGTTCTGGGTTCATTCATGAGCCAGTTGAAAAAAATACTTGAAATGATAATCCAGATAAATTTTCTACTTTATTTATGATTCTATGTACTCAGACTATTCGTAGTTGAAAATTGCTCCATTATTGAATCACTGGGAAAAGGTGAAGCTAAAATGCATGTATTATATCACCAATGTACCAAATTCAGTCGATTAAAATGAGTTAAACTTTATATTTTGAATTTTGTTGAGCATTTGACTAGACCTAAATGATTCTGACTCTCTGGGTGTTAGAATACTTGAGAATGTTGAAAAAACCGAAACCTTGCTCGTATTAATATCAATACATTAAGTAAGTGGAAATTAGACGAAGTACTTTATTTCTATATCTATATCATTTAATTGAAAATGAATTTCCACAAAATAAATAAGTCATCAATATCACCAATTTGATTAGGCTGTATGATAATTTGATAGAATTCTGAACCGTTGATCGAAGTAAAATCATATTGAATGTTATTAAATTGAAAATTTTATAATTTTATAATTTCCTCACCTGAAAAAGAAAGAATCGAAGTGATACACGAATCATGATTGGTGTTATCACTTCAATGTTGAACCTGCTTTACCGTTTACTGTAGGCAAAATGAAGTGTATAGAATTAGAGTCGGGATACATAAAAGCAGGGTATATCTTTACTTCATGAAAATAATCAACAAGACGTAATTTTGTCGGCAATTGTAAACCTACAGTGTATAATATGGGGACTATCTGTAATTATATATTGAAAATCATCAGTGTCAGGCTGTAGTCCTTCGGTGTCCCATCAGCGAGTTGCTTGATGAATTGTATGCTGTTTATACTGTATACATGCTGTATACATAGATATAGGGGGTTTGGCACATTTGTTTGAAATTTACTCCCTTTTTCAATAATAGTTTTCAAAATCATCAAAATTTTTCAATATTTGATAACCCAATATAAATTTAAATATCACAGTATCACTTTTCCTTCAACATTCCTTCCTAAAAATATTATTAATAATATATATTGAGCTGGAAAATCAATCGTCTATGTAAACAAATAATTTGAATATGTTCCTTCAAGTGTTTTATAATATCATTATGTCCCAACCTGAACAACACTGTAAGTAACAACTCAAATTCATTATTTTCTCTCCGTAGATGATAGTATTCACTGTCAAAATGATCGGTATCTCATAAAAGTATACTTTCTTGCTTGCTGCGTCGTTCAAAATTTTGCTTCGGTTATTTTTCACGAACAACAAAAAATTGAATGATAATAAAATAAGTAAACATTTTTTTTATATTAAAGGGTTTTATTGAAAAATGTACTGAAGAATAAAAAATAATTCGGAAGATACTAGGTAGCTGTCATCACACCTCTCTCCTTGGCAACCTACGATACTGATCAGATAAAAATATAATATAGTCGTTGGGCGAAGCGTAAACCTGACTAAATATGGAAATACTACCCTCAACGATTTTATTAATATTATTATCTGATCAATAACTTAGATTACTGAGGAGAGTGATGTGATGACTGCTACCTAGTACCTTCCGCATAATTTTTTTAATTTTCAGTACATTTTTTGATAAAACCGTTGAAAATGAAATTTTTCACTCATTTTATTTCCAAGTTTCTAATTTTTATCCACCTTAATGCCATAGACTTCTTCGTACGTTTCAACCTTTTACCTTAACTTGTGGTGTATACCGGTAACGATGTATCATTTTAAGCCACCCTGACTTAGGTGGGAGATCCATGCTTGTATCCCGATTCTGAGTTGACAAAGTTCTCCGTATAGATTACATTAGATTTGCATCTTTTTTATAGTGTCATTCTATAGTACTAGTCAAGCCTTGTCATTTGATACCCATGTTGAGGTAGTCGTGAGAAAATATGTAATCCGCCATTTTGTAGCTGCGGTCATTCTGAATTTGCATCTTTTTCAAAGAGTACTACTATTCTACTAAAGTAGCCCTGCCATTTGGTACCCATATCGAAGCAGTTGTGAAAAAGTATGTAATCCGCCATTTTGTACCTGCGGTCATCTTGGATTTGCATCTTTTCCAAAGTGTGTTACTATTCTACTAGTCAAGCCCTGTCATTTGATACCCATATTGAGGTAGTTATGAAGGAATATGTGATCCGCCATTTTATAGCTGCTACCATTTTGAATTTACAATGATACAGAATTTATTGAATTGTATTGTCATCAAAACTGAATATGTGTACGTACCGAATTTCATATCACTCTGTCAACAGGAAGAGTATCAAACTCAAATTACTAAATTTAACCCAAACAAATAAATAAGCAAACAAACAGGACAAGATAAAATAAAACCGTTTGAAAAGAAGTATATTATACACCAAAGAAATGTGAAAATAATGTAATCGGACATAATATAAGTAACACTAAGAGAAAGATTATGAACCGTTAGATTTTTGGGTCATTATATGAATTGCATGAACAACAATAATTTCAACGTCGGTTTTATTAATTGAATGTTGGTTAGAAAATAGAAAATGTTTTGATTTTGTATTCAAAATAATTCATTTCGTGCATAATAATTTATCCCATGCATGTTTTGCGGAGAAAAGTTCAATTGAAGTACACAAATACTGGAAGTGGGGACACAAAAATAAATCAGCGCTCTGTTTCCCCGTGAGGTGGCCCGGTATCTCAGCTGAGAACGTCCAAACACTCACATTATCGTTCATGCATTATACAAACCAACATAAAGCTCCTCCGCCTGAATTTGACACGCGAAATCCCCGAGCAACTCCTGCATCTTACATAAGCATAACATCTTGTACATTATAGGGGTTTCAAACTGTAATTCATTTTCAACCGGACTCCAGTCAATTATTAAAAAATTGCCGTCCCTCGGCGTATCGTTTCTCAGGCTTTGCGCAGTCCCGCAACGCTCGTATTTTGCTGGAAAAGAAGTATCCCGGACTAGGACGAGTCTTGAGGGACCACTTCCGGCTTGTTTTACATCGTTTTGTTCTAACAATCTAGCACATAACTCTCGCATCGATACGTATGGAAAGTTCGGGAAGAGAGCACTCGCTGTTATTGAAATTTGAAATTCGGCTCCTCATTTGACAGACCATAATTCAACGTTAACTGATAGAGATTGGTTTTGGGAAACAGGCTAGTTGTGTATGAGATCGAATAATTCTTACCACATCTCCTTTGAATTCCTGAAGGAACTTCATACTGATACATTTTGTGAAAGTGTCTTAGGGGAATTTTGCATTCATTTAATGAAATGAATGAAAATATAATGATATTTTTACCATGCACTTCTGATGATAATGAAAACTCTTCATCATATTTGTGCTGTCATCATAAAAAGCTAACTGCAAAGAAATCCCTATTATTAGATACTGGAGCAACAAATACACTAACCTAAATACACAGAAATTAATTTTAACTCAAAATTGAAATGAAATTGTGGCAGAAGCCTAAATTAATGTCGATTTATCACACACATCTCATTTCCTTTCGATGTTTCATAAATTAGATCTCCTCGGCAGAATTGTCATTAGATTGTTTCAAAATTTTGTCCGTTTCACTGTAGTGTGTTTCTGTAGCTGCATATCTCAATTAATATTTATTCTAGGTACCTAGTGTGTCGTAGTAGACCCTAATAGAAATTTTTGTACTCTATACATTGATGTTTTCAAATTTAATGTTTTTGTTTCTTATTGGTTGGCTTTTTCTTCAAATGCTTCACTGCGAATTCAAGTGCTGCCGAAACAGCCAAAAAATTAATCAAGCAGTTGGCAATGCTAATGTTAAGGAATGCGCTATTCGACGTTGGTTTGTGCAATTTCGAAGATTTCAATCTTGAAGATGAGCCCTATCATAAACAGCTCCCATGCAGTTTTTGATGGTTTAAGACTTATTGAAAAGATTGAAAAGCTCAAAAAGTGAATGCCCCACAATTGGAATGATCAACAGAAATTGTCACAATTCGCGGTCTATTCTTTTCTGGTTTTACTCGACTAAAACAATCCATTGTGAATCCGATCGTCACCTGTGATGAAAAGTGGATCCTCTACGACAACTGATGATGTTAAGGACTGTGGTTGAACATCAATAAGCCACCCAGACACTTCTCAAAGGCAGAAACCGACCAAAAACGACCGTGATTAGTATATTATGGACAGCGGATAGTATATTTCATCAGTTCGGACTTTCATTGTCTAATATAATATAAATTGATTTGAAAACCCTGATAAAACAATTAAAAAATTAATAAGAATAACCGAAAATAAAAATGTTATTAAACGAAAAACTGAAATTACAAAAAAATAACAGACAAGCAACAACTAAACAAATAAAAATTGAAATATTAATGAAAGTTGATAAATAAAATTAAAAATTATTATTAACAAAAATGAAAAA